>DF240105.1:0-47212 GCA_000507305.1 Breviolum minutum Mf 1.05b.01
AAGAGAAGCATGTCACCGAAGCCCGCACGACTCGTGCTCTGTCGGAAAAACGTGGCAAGAAAGTCTTGAAGCAGCATGGCAAGAAAGTCTTGGAGCGTGCAAAGAAATGTTCACTTCGTCGTCCGGCGGCGAAAGCTATTTTCCGTGGACGTCATATCGTTTTCACCCTCAGGACCATTCAGGGACAATCTGTCCGGAAGAAGTATGCCATTCTGCCTTTGCCGCCGAAATTAGCACATGAAGGCCAGGACTTGAACTGTTAAATAGATGATTTCCATGTGTTAGTGCTTTGTTTGCTGACTTACAAAAATATATTGCAAAGACTCTCCGAACACCTGCACGAACAACAACCTCATATTACCACTATTGTCTTTTCTTCTGGTTTGAATCACTGGCAGGTCATGCTGCAGGACCAGAATCCCTCGCCGAATGCGCCCCATCGGTTTTCCAGAAGCTTCGCAAAGGTTCGCACATCGTGGCCGCTGATGGCTCCACTGCGCTGCAAGCTGCTGCAAATGTTGCGGATGTTCCAAGTTTGAAAGGAGTGAGTCATATACGTCACCTGTTTTCACCTTTGAGCACCATTCCCAAAAAGGGTTTGGTGCAAGATGAGTTGAAGTTGCTTAGACATTTGTCTCAGCAAGGCTGTTGCAAGGAGACACGCAGTGGCTTCTTGATGGTCGGAGGTGATAATGTGGCAGAATCGATCGCATCAATCACCAAATCACAACTGNGCGGATCAAAAAAATTTCGTCCGCGCAGAACACAATTCTATGTAGAGAATGACTTCTTCAAAAACTCACGTTTCGCCACAGCGAAATAACAATTTTTAACCATTCACACAATCCTACTCAAAGAACCTTCGGTGAACCTCAGGCCCCTAGCGTATATATATATTTATTTTTCATATACATATAATATATATATATATGCAGGTTCAATAGGCACCCCTTATCACCCATGCAAAATTTCCAGATTATAGGCTTCAAGAAGTTTCGTTTCAGCATCTTTTTTCATCCCACTTGAGCTGTGCGAAGCATGTTTTCGTTGGTTGAGTGGGTCAGGGGATGAACTTATACTGAGGGATGAGTCCCGATTGAGAGAAGAAATCCTGCAGTCGATAGGTTTGTCCATTGACAAGGCTTTCTACATCCTCCTAGGGGGTTCAGTTTTGCTTCTATCCATGGTAGGATAGAGTATGTTCCATTGATTACTCCATTCCTTAACCCTTAGGATTTATGTATGGTACATTTACCCACAGAAATGGTTGATTTTGATCGCAAATCTAGGTATATATACAATCGTCCCATGGATCCGTCCTGGGTAATTATTGCAAGATTTCACCCTGGACACACTTTGCTTTATGTGATTTCTTCATTTCTTCATGTTTTCCTAGTTGAGCCAGATGGATGGCAGGGGGCCAGCGTTCTTTGATGACCATGTACCTGTTACAGGTTTTGAGACGCAAGTATTTTTTGTGTCTGTCATGAAGATCCCGTGGTGAAAAGGGCTTAGATATCTTTAAATGATGATTGTTGCAACTTTCAGTGATGTTTTTTGAGGTGGATTATCATCGCAAACCGGTAACCCTGTGATATTTAAGTATGTCTAGAACAGTCTATATTTACATAGACATATTTGTACTTGCACTAAGAATCCAGACCCCTCCCGGATCGAATAGGATTGTTCGGGTTCCAATCCCATCCGAAAAGAATAGGAATGGATCGGTGTAATCCCTCTCTTAGGGCATACCTGGATCCTTAGGGTAGACCTAGAACCCAAATGACCTTTATTTGATAAATGGAAAAGGCCTTGTTTTGGAGGGTTGACCTTCAAAAATAGAGGGTCATTTGGGTTCCAGGTATTTTCATAGACATACTTGTATATATCTTTACAAAGAATATGGACTGGGGATTTCTTTGTAAAGATCCGAGAATCCAACTGATAATTTCTGCTGACCTTGTGGCTTGGAAGGGACCCGGTGATTTGTCGACATATTCGACCTCCAAGGAATCTCATGGGACTGGTAGGTGCACTTCTATAAATTCTCATTCCGTGATATAAAAATCAACATATCCTGGTATAAAGATCAACCATCCCAGTGTACTTCTAAGGAATCTCATGATTTTTATACCAGGTGATTTGTGCTTGGCTGTGACATTTTTTTTCTTTTCATCTTCAGACCTTCAGAGGTCACACAAAAACCATTTATATACTCACATTTTCACCATCCCAAAAAGGTCACACAGAATTGCCAGGTATATAAGCATGTATATCTATATATATATATACATATACACATGGGAAATGCATAGGTAAATATACAATCCTCCCATGGATTTGTCATGGGATTGGGTCACCACACAGGACCGTAGGCTCAGATATGCAAGGACTGTAGGCCCTATGGCCAATCCAATCCCAATTTCCACCTTGCAAGAAATCCCATTGAAAAGCAGGAGGATTTCATCTCTGAGGATTTCTATTATCTGGTCTTAATTATAGCGACATCACACGACCTCACCTCAAAAGGTAGCTTTTTGGAAGGGAATTCCCCGGCTATTTCAGGGAAATCTAGGTGAAGGTGAAATATTATATGTCCGTCGAAATATGTTTACTTTGACCAGATTATATTAATCTACCCCCCCCCCCAACTCAGGTTGCCAGTGGCAAAGTAAAGCTTTATAAAGATCCCGACTACAAATATAATAATCCTGGTGGTGGCTGTTATATACTGGTTGGGGTGGTAGATTCAAATTACATGTATACAATGCAGTTGAGATAGACATCATAAATCAGTTCGAATTTTGATGTTCATACAGTTGATGGAAGACATCTTGGTACCACCTGGATAATTTGAAACTTTTGGTCGATGATTTCCCTTGTCCCGTTTGGTGGCATATGGACGATCGTTTTTTGGAGGGTTTGTGGGATCAACCCCTACCCATCAGTATCATTGTTGTCCAACTTCGCAAAACCGTGCAGGTTTCTATCAGCAACCTCAGAGACGCTCTATTTGCAAGATTTCTTTTGCGTGTTGGTCCCACCAAGACTTCTTTCGGTTGGACATGGTAAATCATGGTAAATCACCATGAAACATTCATGTGTTTTCTTAATAAATGTCAATTTATCGGAACGTTTTTGCGCACGTGCTTCAGCAGCAAAGCTTAAAATACGTACAGTGGTTTTGGGGTAAGCTTCGTTTGAAATCCAAAGGGGGATCTATCGAAAGTTCCAAAACGCATACAGCACATCATCCCATTGGAATTTGGAACCACCAGTGAAATGGGAGAAAATTCAAGAAAACCAGTCCCTGCTAAAAGAGTGTTCATTGTTGACTCGTTGACCAGTACTTTTCCTAGCAAAGAACGTAACTAGCAGATCTAGCAGTTTCGAATGCCTATTGAAATGGCAGTATGTTGATGTTATTTCAGCCCATCTTGTGAAGAATCCGTTTTCAGGAGTGTGACGTATAAAAAGGGTCATGTGAGGCTTTGTGAAATATGTTCCTTTTTTTTCGGGGAGCTTTTGGACATGGGAGGTTTCGACTGCTGTGATGTTTCAGATGATGGGCCCTTGGTTGGTTGGATATACTTTGATGGATTACATCTGGGCAATTTTTTTCCGACCAAACCGCGGAGGTGAACCCCCAACTGATGGTTGAACAGTAAGGGAAATCCCCCGAAAAAATCCCCGGAAAATTCAGGTTTAGGAATTATAGTATATTATAGTCATAGTCCTGGACACACAGATTGTATGCCAGTGACACGAATTTCGTGCATTCCTTGTGGATGATATGCCAGTCACCATCATCAATGTCGCCTCACAAATCGAGTTGAATCACAAGGAACTCGTACACAACCCCTAATGTAGGGTCAATATTTCACTAACTAGGAGTATCTGGGGTGACCTTAATTATATGTCTTTTCAATTTGGCTTAAGTTTGTTTAGCCCGGGGTGTTCGACAAATCATGGTAGCCGGTTTGTTATATATTTCATATTATGATGAAAAAAAGTGTCATTATAGTGTCCAGAGTGATCTGAGAAGAGAACAAATCGTGGGAATACAATCTTTGTAATAGTTGTGGTAGTAAGGGTAGTGAATAGTAGAGACTATTCTACCCAAAATGGCCCACAATTCATTCAGGTTAGGGATTTATAACAAATAGCTAGGTGGTGGCAACTCAAATATCTTTTATTTTCACCCCGAACCTTGGGGAAATCATGAAATTTGACTTCCGCACATTTTTCAAATGGATTGGTGAAAAACCACCAAGGGATCCTGGGATTAGTCCTAAGAAAAGGATTTACCCTATAATCCTAGGATGTCCGCTGGGGATTGGATTGGGACCATCGATCCTATGACTCCTTAGGGCCCTTTCGAGATTCGGCCTATGAAAATTGGTGAGCCATTTGTAGATGGATCCAATCCCCTTGTCAGAGGATAGATTGGGGTGTAGAATCACTTGAAAAACATGCTCCCATTCTCAGTTTCAATGATCCAGGATTTGTAGGGCAGGACAACTATATCCTACGAGAATTTGAGGATCGGTTTCCAACAGGGAAAATTATCTGCACATCACCTTCCAGTGGTTTGTTCTCGGTGCTTCATGACGATCCAGAGCTCCAAGAAATGGTGTAACATACCCATGACGCATCCATGGGACGAACAGTATATTTATCTACATGTCTCACAAAATCAACCAAATGTAATAAATCCTATGGGTATTCAGTAAAGCTTCCATTCAATTTACCACCAAACATCTTAAAAATGGAGGAACCCTCACCTTTATATACGCTGTATGGTATTGAATATTCAGGCATGGACGCAGACGCTGGTGAATTCTGATTATTTCGCTTATGTGGTGCAGCATCTGGGGTAACAAATGAGAAAATGAAAAACCTGTTCTTTTTTAGGGGGATTTGTTGGGGATGAAATACGATCCAGTTATATAGGGATTTGTTTAGTAAACATCTTGTAAAGCATTACAAATCCCGTCATTAACCAACCAGGATTCAATTGGAGTAAGGCCAGTTTTTTTCTTGGCTCAAATCATGTACCACAAAAGAGGTCCATTTTTGTGTGTTCGAAGGTGAGATGGAACCGATCTTCATTGCGTTCTCGACTTCTTGTTTTTGTTAATGAACAGTATGTATCATATGTCAAGGTTTTAGATGGAAGAGATGAGAGCCGTTCAGTTCACCCTACAATCTGATTGATTTTGATAAACATGATTGGAAAAAGATAAGCATGAATTTCTACAATGGGGCTGTTGGGAGTAGGTTGGGGAGCATGTTTTTGATGTTAAGAATTCAATCTGCGATTTGTTGATATCAGATTGATATACTACCCAAAATCTCTCATCCATCTTTATTTGAGGCGCAGGTTTGGAATTTGGGGAACCGTGTTCACCAAGGTCGACCGATTTTCTTCCCGAAAAAAACCTCCAAAAGTCATGTCCTAGTTGGTGGCAACTCAAATATTTTTGGAATTTTCACCCCGAACCTTGGGGAAATCATGAAATTTGACGTTCGCATATTTTTCAAATGGGCTGGTGGGTTCTCCGAACTCAGACAAAAACACAATGTTGAGTGGGTTCTCCGAACTCAGACAAAACGACTTTTGAGGTTTTCCACTGGATGGCTTGGAAAATTGCGAAAAGTTCCCCTCTTAAGATAGGCCTTTTTTGCCCCGAAATACTGTTGATGGAAGAAATCCTGCACCAACCGGGATGTACAAAACCCTGTAAATAATAGGATATTTACCATATCAACTGGTGATCGTCGGATTTCTGAACCATCAACAGTAGGTGAAGATTAAACAAAAAGGATGCCAGAATCCTTGATGTCACTGGGCATTTTACCATATCGCCAATCCCCACCGGTTTGAAGGTGAGTTGGAGGGGACCTCAAAGGTGCCAGGCCAACTGGTTTTTCCATGAATGCTACGTAAGCAATGCATCAAGAAACTTCAAGAAACCAACGAACAAACCAATTCACGCACCTATCAAACTCATTCCAACACAATGAAAAATCAAAACCAAAAGTCAAACTATATCTAGCCTTGGAAATCTACTGAGGTGTGTCATCATGTTGAATTTGATCTTGCTTGGACTCGAGGCAATAGCTTTTAAGTTGAAGAGATGCCGAATAAAAGACGGAAGTTGCAAGGATCCGAAATGACTGCACTTTAAATACTTTAAATGGTATATATGGATGTATATGGGTGTTTCCAAAAATAGGGGTACCTCGAAACGGATGGTTTCTAATGGAAAACCTTATTAGAATAGATGATTTGGGGGTACCACTATTGTTGGAAACATCCATATCATTAGCAACAAGGTGTTCCTTTCACCAATATGTTTGGGGATGTTTGGAGAGTTTTCTTGTTCAGATCAGGCAAATATATGTTTTTTTGGTGGAACGTAAAAGGTAGTCATGGTTTGTCATTAAAATCTATGTAGGGTCAATCTTGTTTTTGTGAGGAATCATCTTTAAAGGTTTCCTTCAGACATATACATCTCGATTAAATGGGACTAAAAATCGTCTGCGAAATATCATTGAACCAGGCCCGGCTGCCTCAAGTCATGGGGGACCCCCTAAGTCGGAGGCCTTTTCACCTCAGGAGGTTTGACCTGGTGTGTTTGGGGGGGGACCCTCCAAGGTATCATTTGAGGTCGAGATATGGTTTTTGGGATTTGAAAGGATCAGTGTCCTTTCTCAACAAGGCCCCTTAGCTGCGCTAAACTCCTCAAAAAGATCCTTATAAGCTATCCGCAGATGAATCCGAGATTCGGACTGTTTATGATTTCCCTTATAGACATCTGGGGCCACCTGCTGAGGTTTGGTATGACTGGACCCAAAAAGTATGTTTAAAACTTCTCAGGAGGTATGACTCGATGTCTCGGGTTCAAGAATTGAATTTTGGAAAACACTTAAAACAAGGTGAAACTTTGAAGATCTCATCCTCCTTTCAAAGCCAAGTTTGACACCAATTTTCATTTGTTTTGCAAGCCATTCAGTCACGAATCATTTGTCACTATATATAATTTTTTCTTTGCTGGGACGTTAGGTAACTATAGTTGGTAAGTTGGCTTATAATCCTTTTACAGGACTTACAATCTATACTTATATACAGGGCAGTTTGGTACTCCATTTCCTAAGTACCGTGGGTCACGGTAGCCCGGTAGTTGCCAGGTGGATCTCCGTTCCGGTGGAGAAACCTGGGTCTCCTTTCAGACCATCAACATTTGCATTGTTCCCTGGGCGATTTGGGGCCCCGCCTTTTTGTTTGGGTCAATGGTGAGGTCGGCAGTAAAATTGTTGACCTGTTTGACTGTTTTTTTCAAAAGGTTCCAAGAAGACGCAAAAGACTGATGAAGACTGGATATGTTTGAATTTCTCTGTTGTTTCCTGAAGAATTTGGAAGCTGAACATGAAGACTTTGCCTCATTTTCATTCCGGGTATGTAAGTTCACAATGAGGATTTGGCTGACCAGTGACTTTTCGGGTAGCGATTCGGAAATCAGAGAGGCATGATGTATTTCTGCAATCCTTACAAAACCACTAGCAGGTGTGAGCAAATACCAGACAAGCCACGAGTCATCCAGTACAGGTTAAGGAAGATGACTGATTCTGAATTTGTGTTCTTTTTCTTCAGTTGATTTCTTGTGTTGATATCTTTTTTTCAGATGACTACCCTGACCCCCAAGAAAATCATTCCTCCCAAAAAAGATCGGAGCGTCTCAAAGAAAACCTTCAAATGGTTCCCAAAGTTTGCAGGCATGGATGGTTGTTTCCATGCAACTCAGGTTAGTTTCTTCATCATGGAGGTCTTACTTCGTACCTTTGCTTTGGGCCCCTTTGGTGAGAGAAACCTTGAAAAGGGGCCTCTTTTTGTGGGGGATGGCCATGGCAAAAGTGGGTTGCTCAAAGCGAGTTGAGCAGGAATTGGCATCATTATATTCCCCCATTTTTGTGGTAGAATCAAACAATACAAATCCCTGGTGATTCAGAGTGACCTTTTTTGGGGATGGTGATTTGTGGCCTTTTAAGGGGTTAAGTGACCTCCAACTAGGGGATGAAAAGGTCACTTTGAATCACCTGGTCTATAGCAATTTTGAGGGAAAAATCCCTTACAATCAATGGATTGCGATCGGGCTGGTAATATCTCCATGACCCCTGGATTCGAAGGGAGTTTTGGACTTCGAGTTTGATGAGTTTGCCCACGATGCTGGTGAAAACCAGCAGGATGAACATGAATCAGTTATACAGTTATACCTTCACTTTCCACTGGGAGAGGGGGGGAAAAGCGCCTTGACTGCACCATCCGGACATTTACACCATTTTTACTTATCAAGGTGGTGGTTTCAAATATTGTTTAATGTTCACCTCTATTTGGGGAAATCATCCAATTTGACGAATATTTTTCAATTGGGTTGAAACCACCAACTAGTTAATATTGTTGCACCCATTTTTTTTATGATAGAATTCTAAACATACTCTATTGATTGTTATCAAAAAAATGTGAGTTGGTATGGCTTGAAAAAGGCGAGTCACTCACCATGTAGATGAACTTCCTAGAGCATCCAAGCAACCGAGCAGCGCTGCTGAACCTAGCAATATCTTGTTGTCATGTGGTCACCTGTTTGGTGGTCAAAAGATTGGGAACATAATGAGATGGTGGGAGTGTGGTTTTTTTAGGGAACATGTTTATTCAATCTGAAGCATCTTGCAGTATTGGCCACCCTGGTATAGCAGAACGTTCCCTGAAGAAATGTATAGACACACCCTGCAAATCAGACCACTTATGATGGATGTACCTATGCAATTCTCCTTTTCTACTCCGCTTCAACCAACATCCTGATGCTGTGATGTGTGACACGGTCCCCCACGTTTCACCTACCTAAGCTTGTTGGCATAGGCAACGATAGATACGCCAAGATGCCATGGTAACAACCAAATGATGCCATCTGGTTTGGGGCTATCCGGTGCATTACAAGATAGTGACATGTCCCTGGTAAAACCTCCAAGTAACCCTAGTTGCAAACGGTACAGCTAGGTGTAACCTACAACTCGGTTGGCCCAGATGCTATATGTTATCAAGAAACCAAACTGAAGGGGGCCGGGGGGAGACCCCAAGCTGTCCCCATCCGGTGAGGTTGTTGTGATTTCTTTTGTGGTCCGGAGCGTATTTGGAACCTTTTGGCACCTCGGCGCTGAGTTTCTAAACCGCACATCCAGAACACAAACGTTAACTATAGTGAAGTAGTGAATATTTTTTCTGTGTAATTTTATGACACGTATTCTTCTTGATATCTGGAAAAGACAACTAGTAACTAGACCAAGCAACAAAGAAAACACTAAGATCACCAACAATTTTGACCACATTGACCTTGGACATTGTCACCTGCCACCATCCGGACGAGATGAAAATGGACCCTCCAAACCTGCCGTATAACTTGGATACTGTATTGCTTGGATGATCCTTGAGGCTTGCTCAGTGGCTTAGTGGTTTAGTATTTATGAAAGTTCGCTTATAGATATTTTCTTGGGAGAAAAACATGGAGGTTGCCTTCACCACCTACTCAGCATGACTTGAGAGAGCTAATTTTAGCGATCATCCAAGAACCAAAGAAAAACATTTTGATGTTGAAGATAGACTGATAGGAAAAACAATGAACATCATAACATGGAGTCGTTTTAATGACCACTATCTTGCTGGGTTTCCATGTTAGGTAGAAACATCACGATCAAACCGTTCGCTAGCTACAGTAACCAGCTATTTGACAGAGACGTTCTACCTTACTCAGATTCCCAATTTACCTCCGTTGGAAATGGTTTAAGTTGGATCTTATGTTCAGTTTTTGTTCTCCTGGAATTGCAGTGGACCTAAATCCAAGTAGGGATTTGTAGGGTGATTTGTAGGGTTGACTAGACCAGGCCTGTTTCACGACCCGTCTTTCTACGAAGTTTTTGTGTTTCTTGTTTCGGAGCACTTGTTGGGAATAGGGGAACTAGAAGGCGTTATCATTTACAAGATACTGGGTGATGTTTTCCGATATTTTGTTCATTCTTATGTGGGGACGAGTACCCTCCCTAAAACTAATATAGCCGATGAAAATCGATAGTTGGAAAATCAAATTTCCTTTTTGGGATGGCCTATTTTCAGATGCTATCTTAGTTTTAAGGGCTGGTGCTCATCGGGCGAGTTGTTCGATTGGGACGAACTGAGTTCAATTTCGAAACCCTGCATCCGAACATCATCACTAAGGACTTGATGGTGGTTTTCATCTCCGTGGTTGAAGCAGCCATGGAGATCATCCTCCAGGTAGTAGCAGCCAAGAAGATTGGTTGTTCTTCAACATGACTCATAAGTGGCTCACTGTATCAGTGGATGGTCATCAACCCACTTATAGGGGTCTATATATAGCCATTATAAGTTATCCCGTCATCAAGGGTGGGGTGAGTTTTTACATAGCTCCCCAATATAGTTGATCGACCCAGCGGCACATTTATTGAGAATCGCAAGATCTTATGTCAGCCGGTCGATCAACGGCGGATGCTTCAATTTCCCGAACTAAAAACGGAGTTTTAGGCGCCCTCCCGAAAACTAACAGTTCATCCCTAAAAATGGTGGTTTCCAAGTTCGGAATCTCCAAACTCCAGGGTGAAAAAACCCTATTTTCAGGGGGCCCCCATTTGCTGTTAGTTTCAGGCAGTGTATCTATTCCAGAGTTTGGATCGAATCAGCGATGTGGCGGACCCGACCATCCACTAGTAGGCCCACACCCTTCGAAGTTGAACAAACGTTTGCTCCTGAACATTTACCATTTTCAAAAGCAGCCTTGCAACCATCATTCTTTAGGGTCTATCTTAAATTTCAGGGGTGTTAATATGGTTTAGATCTTTTAGATAACTGTCTTATTGAATACCTATTTATTTTTGTACTTCATCGTTGGGAATCCCTATGAAAAACGCAAATTTTCAGGTCCTCAGGTGTTGCTCTAAAATGTGTTCTGAACCAGGCCCTGGTGGTGGAGGGCGATCAAAACTCCAGTATCTTGGTGCGAAGGTCCAACTGAGCCAAGCAGCAAATCCTTTTGGGGCTGTGGAATATGTGTTTAATATATCAATATAGATTATATATTTACATGTGCATATAATATATATATATACATACTTATTTATATCTCATAGTATCGAAAGTATATACAAATTATCATATATACATACAAAAAGTAAATACATATGCATCATATAGAGTTTGATGATGCCAAATATATATATATATATACAAATAATTATATACATCTTTCAATTTAAATCTAGATATGATATATTTATATGTATATAGATTGTAAGTACAATTGTTCTTTCTTACATAGAACAAGTATATATATATATATGTACATGCATACACTGTTCTTTGAGTATGTGCATAGTATGTGCATAGTACTTTCAATATACATATATAACACATGCAGTATATCTATATACAGTATTTACTAGGAGTAGGCCGATTGAATGTTGTGTTGGAACCTTAGCTGAGTCAAACAAAATGCTTCCCAACCCCCTGATTTTTCTTGCGCTCTCGGAGTGGGCCGCAACAGTACTGGATGTGCAAGTGCCCCGATACTGTTGATCCACCACCTGGGATGTATAAAACCCTGTAAAAAACAGGATAAAAAACTACCAACCTCAACTGGTTAGCCGGATTTCTTCTATCAACAGTATGACCCAAAACTTTTTTGGAAAAATCGCTCGGAAGCAAACAACAACAAAAACTGCAAATTAACCCCGCCAAAAACCGGCAAAGATTTCCTGAGAAATGCAGAAATTCAATTAGCATCGTTTAGATGGTCTAAGAGGTATATCACCCTTGAAACTCCAAACTAACCAACCAAAACAAGAAGATAAGGCCTTAAAAGCTCATTTCCCCAGGCAATGCCACCATCATCCCCATGCCAGCTTGGTCCATATGTCCTGTCCGTTTCTGTCAGGTTACATTCGCGCCTTACGCCTGGCACGTTTGGCCCGTGCCTTACGCTCCGTGCGAGTGATGCGCTTTATGAGGCGGTTGGGAGTTGATGTATCGGGTCCTATGGGATATTGATAGGTCAATAGGTATATAGTAGTGAAAATTATAAAGCCTAAGGATCTTGGACCCTCCAATGGAAGGGTTTGAACCTGTATAGCAGGGGTAGGGACCTCAAAATAGCCAGTTTTGAGGGTCCAATGATCCTTAGGAAATTATGAATATTTACAAATAACCATTGGAATCGAAGCCACTTTCAAATTTTTTGATTTATTGTTAGGGGTTATAAAGAGCATACTGTTTGGGCTTTCTAAACTTTAGTTTTCATGGTTTTGGGGCCCATGCACGTGTTTTTCACAACAAGAACACCACCACAAATGATGATACGATCTAATATATTGGGTGTCCCTTACCGATTATCATTCTTTGTTGCTTGCATATTGTTTGTCAATAAGGAATGTCTTCTTTTGCAAAAATGGGAACTCATGTCGTGATTATGCAGACTTTTCCGCCAGACCAACTTGAGACCCAAGTGAAGTCAGGTTTCGTCGAATTCCTCCAATTGGGCACTTGCAAATTGGCTTCTTTTGGTACGGTTTCTAAATGTTTCTTGCGAAAAAATAGTTGCCAAGAAAAACCCTGCGATTGTTTTCTCCCAAAACCAAATACCCTCCCGAAGTTTTCACAGTTTTCCCCTGAAAAGTTACAGTTTAACCCAATAATAGGAAGCCGGATCCTCTTCCTTCCAACCACCATTTTTCAGGGGGTGGTTTAACAGTGAAACTTCAGGAGGGTATATCCAACCAAAATCATGAACCACCAGGTGATTCAAGCCGTGACCCCCTTTTATCCCCTAATTGCTCTAATTGGAGGTCACTTACAACCCCTTAAAAGGTCACAAATCACCATCCCCAAAAAGGTCACTTTGATTGAATCACCATGGAGGCATGTTTTTGTTGTCGGTTTCTTCAGCCTCGGCCAGGTACATTGCGGCTCTTCGAACCATTATCCTGTCCATTGTGAGTACCTTAAGTCCATTGCTATGGACCTTAGCGACCCTTAGACCGACCTGAAAATTTTGGAGGTGTTTTTTTGGGGGTGTGGAAAAATTTCAATGGTGGATTTGGTTGAGGTATCTGTGGGATTAGGAAAGCTCAGCGGATTTGGTTATAGACCCTGGAAGATTAAGGGCTGGAAGATACAAATCACTCATTTAGAAAAGGAAAATGGTCTAATGATCTGAACCAAACCTCCATGATTATGTTCCATGTTAATTTTCAAGGGTGTATCACAACTTTTATTTACAGGAAAGTTCAAAATTAAATCAGATGAAGTTGGAACTTCAATTCTTTTTTAGAGTTGTTGTTTTTTTGCCGGCATATTGATGGTTTAGAAATCTGGTTATAGTTTCAGTTAGAGGAACCTGTATAACAAGAAAAGCCTGGGAAACCATTTTTTTGGTTGAAGCATCATGAGCCGAGTGACTTTGACATAATCCTATCAAATCCCGGATCACCTTTTGTAAGTCGCCACCTGCGAATCAGACATTCAGGGGGCTTAAGTGTTGGATAAATGTAAGTCAATAATGATAAATATCATTAGTTTGATGAAGCATTTGGATTATATAAAACCCTGCCAAGTATTGTGTTGCTCAATTTATCCCACTTTGATGTGTTCTTTTAAAATTACTTTTGAGACTTCTGCATACAAGTAGTGATTTTTAGGATCAATGCAAGGATGTGTCCTTCATGTGTCAGCAATTGCCATTCCAAACGGTGAAACACAAAAAGGTGCGTTTTGGAAATCGACAATCTCACACACCCTGGTCGAATCCCCTCATCCCTCCCCGATTTCTCGTAGGTTTGATGGTCTCAATCTCATCCGTTACGGTCATAGGATTGGATCCGGGAATTGTTTTGTATTCTTACGACTTAATGCCTGGATCGTTAGGGGTCGTTCATGATTTTGATACAATCAGTGAATTCTATAATAGGTACAAACAACGGATGCCCCTCCCTGGAAGTTTACTGGATGGTTAGGACGGTTAGGAAACAGGTTACAACAGACAAGAAGTACAGTATATTTCTTTGGAGTTCTAATCTCCACATTCATAATAGGATTCTTGGGGGAGGGGATGGTGATTCCCCCAATCTTCCCTAAGGTTTCCCAATCTTCCCAAAAGGAATCCTTAGGGATCCCCAGTTACCCACTCCCATTGAACAGCCCCCCCTTAAATCCCTTAAGAACCCTACAAATTACTCATCTACCAACTTCCAACCTGGTACATTTACTTGAATTTGATTGGTTTAAGATCGACAAACACCAATTTGGGGGCAACAAAAATCTGCAACTTTTTTCATTGATCACTCCCATAGGATCCATGGGACGATGAAGTATATTTACCTACGTGAAAACCATACAAAAATCAACATCCGCGGGATCCGCTGCATCCAATTTCTGAAGGTTTTCAGGAAGGTTTTCACATGTCCCATGATGGTTTCCCATGGGACAAGTGGATTGTATGTTTACCTACGTATTTATGTATATATATACATGAATGGTTTTATATGATTTTTATGATATTTAAATTAGTAGGTAAATATACAATCGTGCCATGGATCCTGTGGTTTTTGGAAAGTTGCTTCATGAAGTTGATGAATCAAATTTCACCTAGAAAAACGTTGCGTTGTTTTGTTGACACCTTCGTTTTGTTGGGAAAAAAAGGGTTCCTTCATGGAACTCAAAACGAAACCAATGATTTTAAAGCCGCGGTTCTGCAAAAAGGACAACGAATCTGTCAGGATTGGAACCCCCGTCGAAACACAAAAAAATGAAACGCCGAGGATCCTCATGTTGCTGTTCTACCTCTTTGCAGTGCCTGGACTTTGATGACAAGATATATATCTTTCCACTGCAAAACACCAGTGAAAGCGTGAGAGTCGTCTACCAAGTGACCTTTCCATGGTCTTCTTGGTAGGTATGATTTTAGGGGTCTATGAGGTTTATATGTTGCTGGTATAGATTTTCTGCAAGTGTTGACAGTGTTTCTGTGGTATGATTTTGGGAAGCCTCGGCAAAAAGGGAGGGATGGGCCCCGAAAAAGGAAGTCATATAAGTCATTATCTTAAGCCCTTTCATCCGAATCCTGATTACCATTCCCAACACTACATGCAACAAAGAAATACGGGTTTGAGACTTGTGCCCTGGTGCGGAAAATTTTCACCGCAATTTTCCCTCGATTTTTGGCTCTCAATTGAGCCCTTTAGTGCTGTTTTTTGGGGGGTCGCTGTTCAGATTCGCCATGATAGTTGCAATCACGTCACGTACATGACTAGGTGGTGGTTTGAAATATTTTTTATTTTCACCCCTACCTGAGGAAGATTCCCATTGTGACTAATATTTTTCAACTGGGTTGAAACCACCAACTAGATGAAATCATCGTAATTTATGGCGCAGGTGCAGTAAGATGATGTAAAATGTCGGTGTACAGGAAATTGTTTTAAAAAAACATGGGGCCCGGGGGTTTTGGTTGAAGACTTGTTTCCTCCTTTTTCGCAGTGAAACTCTTGGTTATGGTGGATTTATGAGGCCGGGGGGTCTACCAGCCCCAATTCTGGAAGTCCTTATTCATCCAACAGTCTCATGGGATGCCCCCCCCAAAAAAGTGCTCAAAAACTCCACCCATCTACTGAAAAAATCACCGGAAAAAAAACCTGTGTCTCCAAAATTGCAAAAGAGTCCAAACAACTTTCCTACCCAAACCTCCGGACATGGCAAGCGGGCTCATCTGGTGTGGGGTGTTGCGAAGGGGCATTCAGGTTCAGAGGCCTTGCCGGTGGGCCAATCCTTGACTGTGATGGTACTGGTATGGCTTGCGCATCTTCATCCAGTATAATCTTCAGGTACAAGCCACGGGCCAGCAGCTGCTCAACCCCTTCTGGCACGCAGTGCTATTCGATTTGGACATCGAACTGCATTTGTGTGTGGAAGTCTTCACCAAGCTGCTGGTGGAAGAGAAGTGGCCACTTGCGCTGTTGGCCGGCTGGCAAGAAAGCTTGCAGGGCCAAACCCACAAACTCTGGTACCCTCGTCGTTTGTGGCACGAGCTCATCCACAACCTAGACTTGACTGCAGGTATTGATCCAGTGCGGCGCCGTCTCACTGAACTGCTGGTTCATGATCCAGACATGCAGGAAGCATGAGCGAAAGACTTTTCATGCGGGGCAAACATTTGGCTGACAGGTTGGTAAAAGCAGATAAAGCAGTGCTGTCAAACAAAAGATGTGACATGATGATTGGCACACCATGTTCTGACTTTCCTACGTGGACAGTTTTTATATTATGAATATTTGCCGTCGATGTCGGTGTGTTTGGTAACCATTGTCTCATCTGCAGCCGTTTTCATTTCAGCAGTAGGAAGTAAATCATCCAGAGCATTTCTTTTGCCACCTCCTGGTCATGGCGAGCAGCTCCAGCGCTGAGCAATTTCCTGACTGGGAATGGGCTTTCATTCCAGACATCACAAACGAGGCAGAGATGGAAGAGGAAGTGGCCGATCCCTGCAATTGGACCTTCCTGGCAAAGCACATGCGCTCTCTGCAAGGGAGCAGTTTCACGACTATCCTGCGCAACCCGTGGGTTGACGATGATCATGATGCCGCATCCCTTCCAAGTACATGTGTCTCCCCACGTCCTTTTCCGGAGCGCATGTGGCTTTTTGACATACAAGTCGGCAAAGACGCCGTGGGTTGGCTGGACGCTGGTGCTCACCTGTTGCTTGTCTGAGACGGAATTGACTTTCAACATGCTATTCAGGACCCTGGCTGGCAATGAAGTGGGGAGGGACAGTTTTCCGAAAGAAGACGGCGACCAGGATCTCTCGACGCATCGCGGATGATGTCGCCCACGAGCAGAATCTTCTGAGCAGTGAGAACCAGAGCCTTTGCCTCGTGTTGGAAGGCCTGCCGCACCTCGTGCCGGATGGCACAGTCCTAAACTCAGACCCTTGAACGCATCCTCGCGTGGAAAAAGGAGGCGCTGGCACACAGAGGACAGTTTCAGCAGTCGCATAGTAATTAATAGGTGTGGTTCATGTGTGGCAGAAACCTAAATCTTTTTCTAGCAGCAGGAACAAACTCGAACATACACGTCAGCGCAATCAAGGTTTATACACTACGTGCTCAAGCCGAAGTTTAGTTTTTAAACAGACAGGAACATGCGTGTACGTAGATGGATTTGTTTTTACACTTGTGGAGAGGAAACGGACGAAAGAAACAGATGTTGATGCGTCAACAAATGTTTGTGTACACATTACATTTGAAAGTACTCTGGAACCTTGGCACAAATACCTTGACATTGACAGACCAGTAGGATGACTTGCTTATGTGCACCCATTTGCTTGCAAGGCATTGTTGGCACTTCGTGGTGTTCTCTTCTTTTTCTGGGTAGAAATTTAAACATGCAGAAGGATATCTTGAGTTTTAAGCAGACAGAACAAGATATGGACGAAGGAAACAGATGCTGGTGTGTGGACAATTGTTTGTGTACACATTACATTTGCACGGACTCAGGAACCTTGGCACAAATACCATGACATTGACAGACCATTACGATGACTTGGTTGTGTGCACCCACTTGGTTGCACGACATTGTCGGCTCTTCATGGTGTTCGCCTTCGTTACACGCTTTCACACGAGAAAGGTTTGCATTTCGTGCAAGAGTTCACGTTCCACATCGATTGAAATGCCTGTGTTCGGTTTAGGCATGTGCAGGGCACGGAAGGAAAAATATCTTGGCCGCAGCCGTTCTGATTCGAAACATCATTGCGAGAGCTTGCGCCGCCACTCCCCTCCGAAGATCTTTTCACAGGACATTCACGTATAGTAGGCAGTCACGCACTTTTTGGCAGTGGTCGCACTACATTTGGGTAATTATAGAAGACCCAATCATTTCTTCCTTGTTCACTCGTGTTTCTCGGATGCGTAGCCAAATCAATGTCTTCAGCCCACCTGGCATGCCTGTCCAGAAGCAACATGGGCGGCGATTTCTCGCCACACCATTCAGGAGGAGTCGTGCTACCTCTACGCGAGTGGCGGGTGGTGGTGGTGGGGTGGCGAATGGTGGCACTACACACGGGCCAGATGCCATGGGACGGGCGTGGATTCCAGAACTGTCATGTTGCATGTTGCACACACACACATAGACATTAGAAGGCATTTCGCAGTTCACAAGTATAACTAAACATGTTCTGCTCGCCGCACATGCTTGAAGCAGGTGCGCAACGAATGGGGGGATTTTATGAAGGAGGGTTGGGTGCCACGACGTACTTTGACCGGGAGATCGACCTC
Organism: Breviolum minutum Mf 1.05b.01; assembly: GCA_000507305.1. Lineage (NCBI taxonomy): Eukaryota > Dinophyceae > Suessiales > Symbiodiniaceae > Breviolum > Breviolum minutum. Next base: position 18,382 of record DF240105.1, read on the forward strand.
CATCTTGTGTACGAGGAAGGCCGGGGCGGCCACTGCACCAACTGTTATCAAAGCAACATCCGATACCGTTTTGTGGCTAGGGAGACGAAATCATCTCCGCTTCCTGAAGTGGCAACGGGTTGAACTCGAGGCCACCGCCCACAAGGCGGGTGGGAAAAAAGTATTGATTAAGAGATCGAATGTCATTCACCAATTCATTTGTGCATGCATGACCTGGTGCATGCGACCTAGTCATGAATTCAATACTGGTTTGTCCCAGCGTCTCTCATGCTTTTTCGGCGCAGGTGCCAGTGGAAGTCATCGACGCCATCATGGCCTACGTCTAAGAGAGGCGCTCTCTCCATGGTGCCGCGTCGAGTGACGCATTTTATAGCAGCGCTATTCTTCTTGCTCCTTGCATTGAAATCGTGGTTGCCTTCAAAAACAGTACCTTTCCTGTTGCTTTTTGCCACAGCATGATTTGAAATTGCGACGCATTTTATGACAGGACTACGCGCTGTTCCTTCTTGGGCTGGCAGGAGCGCCTTGGGCTGAAATCGTGGCGCATTTTATAGCAGCGCTATTCTTCTTGCTCCTTGAAATTGAAATCATGGTTGCCTTGTAAAGCAGTGCCATTCCTGTCGCTTCTTGCCACAACATGATTCGAAATCGTGACGCATTTTATGACAGGACTACGTGCTGTTCCTTCTTGGGCTGGCAGGAGCGCCTTGGGCTGAAACCGTGACTGCAAGCCGGCTGTCTGATTTGATTCAATAAACGTTATTTGTTTTTGTGTGGATGCACAGCTGCGTTCAACTATGTCTCCTGAGCTTTTGTCTGTCCTTGCAGGTGCCCTTTATTGGCCTTCCTGGCCGTCAGCACTGCCACGAGCAATGGCGGTCGAACTGCTTGCTTTCATGTCATAGCAAGACAGAACCGCAATAGACAGCCATCCGGTGAAATTCTTGACGACATCTTTCCTTGAAAAGACTTTGCAAGCTTGTTGCCTGAAGGGTGCACAACGAACATAAATGCCAGCGCATGAAGTTTCCACATGCTGTGAGATGTTGGGTTCTTGCTTTCAACAATAATTGCTCCCGCAGCCATTTGCTGATTTCGCAGACACTTTTATTGCATTTTGAAACCCCGTCTTTCTGCAGGACAGCCCCATCTAATTTCCGATCAGTGCCAAAAGCTTTAGTATATACCACGCACCTCGTGTATAAGCCAGTCCGATACGAAATTGCCAGGAGTCATGGCATTCTGCTGATTGCAAAGAGTATCTTCCGGTGTGGCTTTTCCCCCAAGGCTTGGAATGCAAAACCACCAACCACCACCCTATCATGCGGCTAAAAAACAACATCCCGCCTGTTTTGGGATATGATTGGATGGAGTTTAAGACTCAGGGGTAGAAATACGGGATACTAAGGGCCATTTTTTTTAGAAATTGGTGGTTATCTTTTTCTTTACTTCCCACACACACACACTTCCATATTTGCCAACACTTCCTTTCAAGTGGCGTCATGTGCTTTTTCTGATTTCCAAGGTGGTATTAACACAGATGGTGACGGATTATTGCAGGTTCCTTGACTCTGAACTTGGCATTGGATAGCTTTGCATGCATGATCATTAACAATAAGGTCAGTAAGGTTTGTCACATCCTGTAGGATCCATGTACCTTTTTTTGATATATATATATATACATATATGCATATGTATTTACCTACATTTGCCACAATCATCAACCAACTGTAGGTAAATAGGAAATATACCATACCCTCATCTTCCAATTCCCTATTTATTTGGAACCAGGGGTCTAGTTGCCTGTTTTTTGGTAACTGGGAGCAACAGGTTCCAAATACATATGTATATAATATAGGGCAATGGAAGATGGGGGATACATAGCATATCTAAGTCCTTTGCGACACGAGGTCGTAAAAATCATCCTTAAGAGTCATTGGTGATGTCTGCATCGACATGGAACTTTGGAAATGGACCACTGGAAAAAGATGTGTTTCCCATAGGTCCATGTATGGTATATTTGCCCATCAAAATCAGCCAAATGTAGGTAAATACACCATACATGGATCCCATGGGTTTTGTTTTTGGAGCGTATCATTTTCTGCCTCCAAGGGTTTTGAGAGATGCAAAAAAGGGTCGAAGATTTTACGGAAGACAAGGTTGGAACTTAGGCCATTTGAAACTCCATAGCCTTCAATCTGTTGAGATGCCCACGTGGGATATGGATGGAAACTGGATCCATGGATATGAGACAGTATACGAATTTGCATAGAACTGTTGCTGATTACTGTGTTGATGGTTAAGACATCCAGATCACCAGTTGATATGAAAACAATTTTTCCCAGTCAGTTGTTCTTAAAGTTTTTTAAATTATACATCCCAGTATCATCCACATCATCTCAAAAAGACAACAAATTCTGTTTCACATGAAATCGCAGCGGCTTGATTTCGAGAGTATTCCCAAGCATACCGTTTTCACGTTGATGGCTTCATTTCACATGAGCTCCGGGGGGACCAACAAAAATCTCCGGGTGTTTATTGACACTCCTAGACCTTGGTGAAGTGTTGATGAAGTGGCAAACAGAATCTGTAATCTGGGTGGTGGTTTCTAAAGTATGTTTTATTTTCAACCCCTAGCTGGGCACATGATCCATTGTGGCTCATATTTTTCAAAGGCGTTGGTTCAACCACCAACTAGTTAATGTTGTTCATTATAATTTGGAACCAGATTTTTTGGCCGAAATAGTTGAAATCTGTGTCGTTTTTTTTTGCACATGTAGATATATATATATATAATATATATATATATAAATAATATATAATATATATAATGCCGTGTATACACCCTTTCAAGCAATTATGCATGCCCAAACTGTGCATTCTTCCAGATGGTGATTTTAAATATCAATTCGTTCGAATTTTCTAGGGTGTAAACCAAACATGACCTCTTGTTTTTGACTTTGGAAACTTGACCTCTTTGTTTATTGTATGGGTTTCCATCCCACCAAAAATAGAGGATGTGATTTCACGGGTTTCAAGGTCTTGAAACCCATAGGAACGATGGTGTTTTGTTATAAATATGTTAATTACACTCAAAGCCAACCAAATGTAGATCAATATGCCGTACATGAATCCTATGATATCCTATGGGTATTTCATACAGCAATATCATGTACCTTTGAGCAGTTCAGAATCTGTGTGGTTCCTTTCACTAGTTAGTTGGACGTTTGTTGCCGAGGTTTGAACTGGGTGCCAGCAGCAATCGAGAATGTGATCCGTTCTTGACCAAATATTGGAGCAGCGTTACTGAAAGCAGCTTGACAACAAACAAAGACATGCACAGAGTTTTTGAAAATTCATGGTCACCAAGCACAGAGAACTTTGAGCCAGGGCCCATGGGATCTATAGGACATAAAAATCAACCATTCATGTAGGTAGATATACAATCGTCCCATGGATCCTATGGGGGGTACAGTAGGTTGGAGCGATTTGTAGCTGCCACTCACGCCCGAAGTTAGTCTTGAAACCTTCATTCGGTTCCGACATCCGGTTGATGGATGGAAGACATCCTGCCCTAGTTGATATGGTAAATATCCCGTTATTTTACATCCGAGGTGGTTGTTATCCCGATTTCTGAACCATCAAAAGTCCTGGTTGTTTTTTTTGATGCGATTTTCTTCAGGTATGTTGACACTCTTCAAATGCATCACTGGTGGTGTGAGTTTCTGGGCGAAGATTTGGATGGCAGATGTTGGGACCTTGGGACGTGGGGACCGCAAGAGCAGCTTGAGAAGCTTGTGGTTGGTGGTTGGACTCTTAATGATCTTAATGCAAGGTTTTGCAAAAATCTCCCATCGCAAAATGTGCTATTCTACTATACATCAAAGCTCTATTGCGAATGTTTTGGTTGTTTAAACAAAAAGAGAACTTTTTCAGAGATGCTCTTTGGAAGCATAGGGCTCCTGCAAAAGGCCTGAAACGTCCACGTGAGAATCCACTTACTAGTCACTTACACCCCCAAAATTTAACATTGATACCAAAACTGATGGGCTTTGGCCGCCTTCAAATATGGCAAACATTTAGGTATCTGTCTTAGACTTCAGGTAGGTACATTAGGCACTTATTAACTAGAGACACCCCAACAGCCTGAAGGGTTGGTGAATGAAAGTCTGCCAGTTTTACCGTTAAATCTCGTGCGGTGAGTTTCAATGAGGATATATAATGTTTACTTGGATATCCCAGGAAGTTAGTTAAATGATTTGTAAGTAGCAATCCGTTGATGAATCATACAATATGGTTACTTAATTTCCATACACAATATGAGGGTGCTTGTTTTTTCAGCTACGATCACCCTTTGATGTTGCTATTTCACTGCATTCTACCCATCAAAAGAACAACCAGGAAAGGCGAAAGGTAGCATTTGCTTACTATGTCAAGAAATAAAAAACCGGGTGTAGCCCTGTCCCACTAACAGTCAAATAATAACAGCTTAATGAAGGGCCCTTCTCAAGTTATTTGCTTTCCACTATTTTTTGAGACAAGGATATATCCAAAACTAGCACTATACATATATAGGTGATTCTATTATTTACATATATTTATTTACATGTATACACATACTCACACCGAAGAATCATGATTATATCCATACCCTTCCGTTTGGCCTAGTGTTTTTTCATCAGGTTGGGAGGAGCCCTTGCAGCCCTTGCGTACGGTGTCCTTCCTGGCGGTAGGTACTATGTTGCTGCAACCTGGCAATGGAAACGACGGAGCCTTGTTTTTGGGGTGTAAGTGTTTTGGAGTTTGGAGATGTTCTTATGTTGGAAAAATCCCCACCAAAAAATATGTCGTGAAGATTGGGAAAAACAATAAATGTAGTGCACGCAAAACAACAATATATAACCTGTGTTTTTTGGTTGTACTGTAAATGACCTCCAAAACAAAAAAAAATGTTTGGGGGATGGCTGGATTTGATAGCCCAGAGAGTGCTTGTGGATTTGTTTGTAAAAGGTCAGGAATCTAGACCTCTTGTTGACCCTTTCGAAGATGAGACATGTTTTTTTTTGTTACTTTTTGGCCTCTGAGCTGATTTTCTTGGCGTAGGATTGGACTAAAGCCTTTCTTTTTTTATGAGGAAGTGAAGGTTAATATGCATATTACCTCCCTTCAAACTAACATGACAATGGAACATCAACAAATTGTGTTATTCATAGGGGATACATCTTCAACTGGTTGTTTCTATTGTCATGTTAGTTTTCGGGTGTATCCACAAAACCCATTGGATTAAAGACAAAATCGATGAACACAACGATAGTTGTCGAACCGAACAAACGACAAGGTATGTCGTCATCACTGTGCTGGCAGTGTTAAACGTCGTTACGGGAGTGAATCTTGGCACAAATCTGTTGGGTAGGCATCCAGTCATACCTCCTGAGGTGGTTTGGTGTTTGATTGGTAGGTTGGGGAGGGGTTTGAAAAAATATCACCTTCAAAAGCCTTGAAACGATACCATACCATCCAAGTTTAGTATATGTTCCTACATGAATGGTGGATTTTTATTGGTGAATGTAGGTGAATTTTTCATATACCATATATATGGATGGTATGGGAATGGTAACCCACATTTTTTTGTTCGGAAATAAACCCATAGGATCCATGTATGGTATATTTACCTACATCTACCATAAACATCAACCAAATGTAGGTAAATATAGCATATAGATCCTATGGGAAAATAGAACAGCTCCCCTAGCAGTGGTGATTGTCCCAGATGAACGGCTTCTTTGGCGAAAAAAGGTGCATGAATGATGCGGTGAAACATGTCGTTGTGCTTAAAGATGGACGTTGAAATAACCGCAGCTTCACCGGATGGATGGGCCATTTGGATCGGTTGGGTCATCAAATGTGTAAGAGTTGTTCCACCAAACCCCTCAAGCACCAACCATTCATGAAAGGATCTTTTGTAATTTAGATTTGCCTGAGGTTGACTTTCAACTTTCATTCCACCAGAAATGATTCCCAAAGAACAACTCGGAGGTTTCGATATTGAACAAATATCTGATCATTCGACTGGAAGATGTTTTTTTTAATCCTTGTGCCCAATAGTCTTGAGTTTTTGTTCATGAGATTGCATAATGAATATTGTAGGAACCTTTCTGCCATGGTAAATCATTTGTTGGGAATATGTCTTGCAGTTTGCCCATGGTGATCACGTCCAAAAAGTTTGAGAGTAATAAAACCAAGGTAAGATGATCGAACAACTCAATGGAGTAGTGTGTTGGTTTGATTTTGCATTGTTGTTACAAGTAGTCAAGATAAAATCACGTCACTGATATATACACGTTATTTGTACCATACATATCAGCCATTGTAGGAGTCCAAATAAATCATGTCTGCCACTGCCACTGCTCAGCGGTTTTTCGAGGTTTTGTCATACTGCCATTGAAAGTGCCAAAGCCGACAAGGTTGGCAGTGCTGCCACGTTGTGTAGTGGTGTGTTGCTCAGATTTTGTAGAAGACATCAATCGTATCCGTCTCCTCTAGGTGAATTTCATGATCAGTCAGATCAGTCCATCTTTTCCGTTCTCTTCTTACATAGAATCCTCTAGAATGAGGTCTTTATGGGGGATATACACTTTTTTTGTTGGCATTTTCAGCATGAAGAATGTGACCTTTCTGGGGGACGTCTCAGAACGGGCGCGTTGAGGGATGACTTTAGAGAATGACTTCAATTTCTATCGGACCTTAGGACCTTATCCCTCGAAACATATCAAAACTAGTCCAATAAATGCCAGGAATAGCAGATTGAACAACTCAAGAAGCCCTGGTCCCTTATAAGAAGGCCTTAAACACTCAGTTTCTCCTGGTATTTTCGGGTGGTTGTAGGTTTGAAGTGGAGGGTTAGTTTAGATTCACATCATTTATCATACGAAAGTCGTAATGTAAAGAAAACAAAATGCATTCACCGCAGCTTGTTTCTGATTGTAACTCGACTTCAGTGCAGTTTGGTTAAGTTGGAGTGAGGATTTCCTCTGATTTTCGCGATTTCATGGTGATCCTAGCTGTCAGTTGTTTCATCCCCTTGAAGTCACATGACTCGAAAATGCCAGTTATGACCACCAGGGATCAACAGCATCAACCCATCATTCAAGTCACTAAAGTAGAGCATTATGAATTGTCAAGATATCATAAATCACTAGGTGGTGGTTTCCAAAATGTATCTTTTATTTTCACCCCGATCCTTGGGGAAGATTCCCATTTTGACTAGTATTTTTCAAATGGGTTGAAAACACCAACTAGATCAGGAACAACCAACGAGAATATGATGACTCACTCAGCCTCGGGTTTCCTAGGAAACCCCGAAAATTGTGTTCTCTTGTGCCTTGTCCCAACAGGATGTAGCGATCATGAAACAAATGAAGCAGGCTGAAGCCACTTGATTGCACGACCCGAAGTTCTTTAGTTTGACGTTTGCGTCGTTTCGGCAAAGATTCGCACACTCTGTATGTGTATATGCCTGTTTGTGTATGTGTGTGTTGAAAAATCCTGTTTTGTGTGATCATGCCCTAGCAACCAAATCATTATTAGAGGCAACCAATGGATGCTCATTTCCCTTGGGAACTCTAAAGATAGTAGATTTCACCCATCGACCAAGCGAACCTCTCACTTACACTCCCTGAAACTAACACAGCCCCTAAAATGGTGGTTTCCAATAGGAATCTCCTTTTCCGGTGGGTCTATTGTCAGGGGCGAAAATGTTAGTTTCAGGTAAGGTTCTTGTCAAAACCCCCAACCTGAGAAAACCTCTTGGGTTTTATACTTGGAATGATTTCCAAGAAGAGTTGTAGTTCCATGACCGAAGAGGTAGAAATAGAGGGCTACTATAGGGCCGCATGTGGCTGAACTATATTGATGTCATTTGAAGTCACCCCAGCAAGTTCTGTATATAGTAAGACAAGGGAATCTGTTGTTTTACAAGAAATGCTTAACGTTATGATAGATCACCTTTAGATCAACAAATCCATCAAATGAGAGTTTGTGCCATCTACTTTTCGGAGGGAGCCTATAAATCTATGTGTGTTTACCTATCTACCTCCAAACTTTGAGTAGTTTCATGGTGATAAAAAACCCAGGCTCAACATGGGAGGCTTCAGATAGGTGACTTCTTCTGATCCCCAAGTGTTTTAGAAATGAAAATCATACAATGGAGATGGAAGAGAGTCTTTGCAAGGCTATCAAGGCATCTATAGATTTTTCAAAAAAGAACAAGTGCAAGAATTATAGAATTGCTTATTTACCATTTACTTTTTATGTAAATGCCCTCCGGTAAAGCAACATGTCGCCATGGAGATTTGCCCATTTTTCTTGGCAAATACTCTCAAAATTAGGTTGGTGTTCCATGTTTATGTTAGTTTACTGGAGCGTAGATAATTATTTCACATGGTTTTTCTCCTTTCCAGAGCATTGTTTTGGTACGGATTCATCTCCAATAATTTGTTCGTGGACTTTTTTGTTTTTATCAATTTCTTTTGCGATACTTTTAACGAATACTGCTTCCTTAACCCCAGAGATCCACAAATTTCCATCAAGGGTGTTGGATCACCTCTCGGGGTAGCCAAGCAACAAAAAACGACTAACAGTGACTAACATTTTCGCCCCTGAAAATAGGCCTTCCCACTAGGAAAGGAGCAAAAACTCTTGAAGGCTGGATGGTTAGAAGACGAGACGATGTTTCGTTCGTTTCTTTTTTGGGTGGTCTTTTTCCGACCTATTTCCAGGGGCAAACTTGCTGGTTTGTAGGGATCCAATCTCCATTTGAGAATGGGAGCATGGAACCTAAATACTTTGCTGAGGGGGTGATTGGACACCCTACTCATCATCTCATTTGAGAATATGACTGGATTGCTAGGGGTTAGTTTCAGGGAGTGTGTTTTTGTATGTGTGTGTGTGTGTGCGTGTGTCTTTTTCCCATCCCCACCTTTTCAAAGCTGCCAAGCTGGGAGCATGTTTTAGGGTGCAAATGACTTTTCGTTGACAAACGTTCAATTGGGATGGCTCCATAGGAAAAGTGCATTCCATGTTTAATAAGGCAAATAGATCTCGTCTCTTTTGCCGAACATTTCCCGGGTGTCAACGAATCAACGAATCCTTTCCTTCCAAAATCCCTGACAGTATGGGGCCTAATAAACTTGCCCTTTACTTCGAATCCCAATATCATCCCTATAGAAATCACTCCCACTTTTTACGGCTGTAAGTGGCAATTCAAGCATCCCATGGTATCCAACAAAAATTGGCAGGTTCCCCAGAAGAAACACTATAGGTGGTGCTTGGAATATTTCTAGCATATATATATATATATATGTAGCTATCCTGCCTTTTTTTCTAAGCATTTGTGTAGAAGATCTACAAATTTGGCATCCCAAAAACAACATCGTAACATCCCCCGAAACGGGCCCTCCTTAATCATCAGCATCAAACAAAGAACCGTGGCGCTTTGCAACTCCTCGAGGCGCAAAAAGCTGCCTTTCAGCAAATCTTCAAGGAAATCGACAGTGATGATTCCGACTTTGTGACCTTACAAGAGCTACAGGTCGGGGAATCCGATGGATATGGATATGGATATGGATATGGATGGATGAATGTGGTTGTGGTTGTTGTGGTTGCTGTTGTTGTTGATGATGATGATGATGATGATGATGAGGAGGAGGAGGAGGAGATACTATGCTGATGATCTATGATGATGGATGACTATGACTATGTGTGTTTTTGTTGTTTACAGAATTCATAATTTGGGATTCAATTTTTGAATGGTTTTGTAGAAACTACTACAGGATGGTTCGTTTAGTAGTCGTTCAGCAGGGCAAGCCTGCATGTTATTGACTTTCATTCAGGTTTTCCAGGTGCTGGTTTCGAAGATTCGCTTGGATTTTTGTTACCCCGATGAACAAAAAATTGATGATAATTAATAATGTTTGTTCAATTGGGTGAAGTCACCATCGATGCAGTTGTGGATTGTACCCCAATATCTTTCCATGTACGATATATCTACCTACATTTTACCATAAAAATCAACCATTCATGTAGGTAAAGATACCATGTCATGGGATGTCATGGGTACTACCCCCTCAAAGTCCAAGGATGTCACTTCAGTGAGAATCACGGTCCGGTGTTTGAGCTGTTCTCAATTATTCCATTGTGACTCGGAGATTCCTAATCTGCATGGAGGGCCTTCAACTACTGAGGGACTGTGATTTTCCTACATGATGGCAACTGGAGTTTGCATACCATAAATAGCATAAATAGTGGGGATGTTTGGAAGGTACAAGCCGATGACGACACCCCTGAAAACTAACATCAGTCATGTTAGATTTTTTCAGGGGCGTGACCACTTTGCTAACGTCAATCATTCAAGTGGAAAAGGTATTGCGGAAACCATGGGAAGATCTAAGGTGAATTATGACATCTCCAAAAAAACTCACTCCAAGATGTAGTTGTTTGTAGTTCAGTAAGGAACACATGTTCTCCAAAGCAACAGAAAACAACAGCCTGTTCTTCATTCAAAAGATTGGAGGTGCTTCTCTTTTTTGTTGTTTGAAGCAGCCCCTAAACTACCGAGTCTAGGTAAATATGCTATCATTATGCTAACATTTTTTTCAAAGAGGTACAAAGATCAGCCGAAGTTGTCATGGGAACTTCCAAGACGAATTTCAGAAAACGACTGTATTTAATGAAAACACAGACAGTAAGGTGCCTTTCCCTAATTGTAAATGAGATAAGGTTGATGGAAGAAATTCCGCTAACCAGTTGATATGGCAAATATCCCATTATTTGCAAGGTGTTTTTTAACATCCCAGGTGGTTGTTTGGGATTTCTTCCATTAACAGTATCACCAAATCAAACCCTACTTTACTTAACCCCAGTTGTAAATCCCAATATAACTTACGTAATTTGCCCCCCCCACCTTTTCGGGAACAGTTGCAAATGAAGGTTGAAAGGTTGGGATTTAAACTATCAAAAAAGGATCAGCAACCTGGTGGTGATGAGGAATCCGCATCCTGCTTTGGGGATAGATCCAAGTCATGCCCCTGCTTCGCCCAAAACCCGTGGTCGTGCCGAAGCACAGGCTGCTTTGTCCCAGCCCAGTATGAACAGTCTGTTGCTGGATCTGATGTTGTTCCGATGAGCAGTTTTTACAAAATAACGGAGGCTTACAGGATGGTTAGTTATATGTATGTAAATATTGAAACACCCTGTTTTATAGATACGCGGTATGATCATGTATGCCGCCATCGGTTGGTCAGGAAAATCCTCCAGGTTGCGAAAAAATATTGGGAAAAATGACCAGTTCCTGGTAGACCCAAATTTGGACCGTTTGAGTTTAATGACCATGAAGTTTGACTCATTTGGATGGCTAGACACAAATTAGAATTCAAACAAAAAATACATAGTATCCAATAGTTTTCCTATTGAAAATGCCTTGTTTTCTTTTTTTTAGGAGTTGTTTGTCATGATGCCGTCATCCTTATCATCATAGATGTTTTTTTCTATACCAGGATGTGTGGACCCTTGTGGGGTTACTGGCATTCAGAGGATATCAGCCCAAGCAATGAAATATTTTGCAGGTAACTAACATATTCCCTGCCAAGTCACGTTTGAAGATGAGTTTCCTTTTCGCAAGCTGGGATATGTTAGTTTCCTGGAGGTAACTCTTCTGTGATATATTATGACATGGTGTATGCTATGAAGATGAAGATAATGGATACTAAATATGTATGTAAAAACTACAAATGTGAAACCTGTAAAGACAGCCATCTCAAGAATACTGTATCTTTTTCAAGATTTCAAGTCTAAAAATAGGTACCTTTTTAGATTTTTTTGACAGTTTTGCCAAAGATAGGAACTTGCCTCTACACCATGCTTTTGGATTCGAACAGTTTCGCAGAACTTTAGGGTTCGATCCCTGCAGATGCTGATTTTTTCATTGGTTCACGACCAAAAAAACCCTACGTCCCCGATTGTAATTGGTCGTTTAGTAGTCATGCAAGCCGTTCAGTTATTGAGTTTTTTTTCAGGTAAGGGAGAGGAAAGAAACCAAGCTGGTGGCTCAAAGAAATTTCTTGGGATTTTTGACGAGAAAAATTGTGGGGAAATGATCTAAATTGGCGCAAGCGCTGATTTGTTTAGGAGTTTCGGGTGTGCAAAACAAACCAACTTCTAGTTATTTTATTTATGATACATCCCAATGGATGTCCGATGATGTTGGTTTACTGATGAGCAAGTGGTGATCCTTTCATTTTACTTACCCTCCCTGAAACTAACATAGCCCCAAAAAATGGTGGTTTCCAATAGGAATCTCCTTTTCTGGGGTGTCTATTTTCAGGGGCGAAAATGTTAGTTTTAGGGAGGGTACCTTTTTGTCTTCTGGGGGCCTGGTTCCGAAGGTTCCAAAGGTTGGGGGTGATTTTGAAAAATGACCAATTTTTCAGCGGTTCAGACGGTAGCCTAATTTGAATGTTTACACCCTGGAAGATTAACATGGAACATAATCATAGAGGTTTGGAAGATCATTTTCCTTTCTAAGTTGGAGATTTTGTATGTTCCATGTGGGGCGTCATCGGTGTCGAAGGCTGCGGCATCACTTGGCCTCACTGTGTGACCTAGTATCGAGCTATCCAACTCCGCTGCCTATGATTTGAGATCCATCAGATTGGTTGAATGGATTATCTACATGCTGGAGCAGGGACGCTTTCGGGCGATTATGCTCGAGCTGATGGCTGATGACTGATGACTGATGAAAAACTCATAAATTGCTGTTGGCGACAGCCCAGGCTCCAAAGGAAGGCACAGGTCTGTTTCTGTTGGCCTGCTCTTGTCCGACTACTTCCAAGCGGAGCTGTATCTGCCCTCTTGGCATGGGATCTTCGACAGCGATCATCCAAGTCCATGTGACTGACTGATGAGTGATGAGTGTGGGAGAAATTGGCATAATGACTCCTTGCACAACTTTTAGTCCGGCTGCACATATGGCAGTGCGTTCATACAAGCAGCCGAGAGAGTTTGAACCTTCCCTTCCAAAGACCTATGCACTTGGATTTGCACCTACTCGTTTGAACGTGGCTGATGATCCAACTCGTGATGTGGATTTGAGACCCTCTGCTTTTTTTCTTGCCTATGGCGATTGGGAGAAAACAACCTAACGTATACAGGGTTTACTATGCACCAAAACAAGTAAATTACGAGCTTACAGTAATTTATATTTCACCCCCCGAATGGTGATGTTTTTTCCAGCCCAAAAAGGGACATGTAGCAAACCCTGGGTTACTGTACAGTGTGCAGTAACATGTCATGATTTACAGGGATTATTTTGCGGTTCAACACTCTGAGGCTACAATCGATGGATATTTCCACGCAGGATGTATGGACACTCTTCATGTCCCACGGCGGCAACAAAAAAAAACATTGCAAGGGAGAGAAAAGAAACAGGACCACACACACACATATTTGAACACGGTGGTGTTTTCTCAACAATTTTGTTTTTAATCGTGCACATTGTATTGTCCCCGGCTAATTTCCGATTCGAAGCAGCACAAATTTGTACGTGTCCTCATGGAGTAGATGACACGATGTGATGATTGACTCAGCCTTCAGGTTTGTCAATAGAGTTGATGCGTTGATCTCCGTGGTATTTTGCAGATTCCATAGGATCCATGGGACTGGTATATTTACCTACATGGATGGTTGATGTTTATGGTCCATGGGTGAATAGTGGTAAATGTAAATGTAGGTAGATATGCCATAAATGGATCCTCTGGTGATTGACGTCACTGATGCTTTGGTTGATAGGTTGGATTCGCGTCAGGCCTTTATCTCTAGCATGATTTACTAGGAAAATACTGTGAATCGAAGAAATCCTGGACCAATTGATATATATAGGTAGTTTATCCCATTATTTACGAGTTTTGTACATCCCAGGTGGTGCAGGATTTCTTCCATCAACCGTATGTTCTGCAAAAGTTGTTTTGAGCAAATCTGCAACCAGAAATTGTGGAACCATCAGAGCTTAGTAAACTGCAATCACTCCATGGTCCAAAATGGCTGAGTGAACAAAAATGATATGTTTCATACTGTTGATGGCTGAAATCCTGCACCACCTGGGATGTTAAAATACTTTGTAAATAATGGGATAAACTACCGGCCTCAACTGGTGCAGCAGTTCTTCCATCAGCAGTATTTGGAAGATAAAAATTCAGCTTCTGTACCACATGTCCAAGTTGGTGGATGAAATTGGTTGATTTGCACTTGTGGACATTCCAGTCCATTGCTCTCCAACAAACCTGTGCAAAAAGGGATGTTTTTTTGTTATTATTTTGTTTCTGAGCAAAAAGGCAACTTTATCATGGGACATTCATGGATTCCAGAACAATACATAGATAAGATTCATAGGGGGCAGATTATGTCATATATATATATATATTGATGTCATATATCCTGACTTTCCCCATAAACACTTCTTAAGTGTACCAGATGTACCAGATTTATTCTACCAAATAGCAATCGTTCTGGTTCAAGTAAGATGAAAAGTGTTTTTGCGTTCGTGATTAGAGGATACACGCATTTGAAAAAATGTCTGCAAACTGTAGTTCCCTATCTTTTTACATATTTCATCTACATTATTGCCTTTGCAGTGATAAACATGATATTCATATTACAGAATTGACAAAAATCATAGATGCCTTTACTTCAACCTGTGAAGTTTTCCTTTCAACCTTCCCATGTTTTGTACGTCCTCGTCGCCTTTCTTGACGTTGACGTCTAACCTGTTTGATTTCAGGGTCCTGGATGAGAACCGCGATGGTTGCGTGACCATCGATGAATTCGTGTACTCCTGTGCCTTGGTTGTCAAACATCGAGGTCCCGGAGTCGTCAGTCGACCTTCTTTGTTTCGTGGTAACTATGGGAACCTCTTTAGAGATCCGAAAAGGGAACACCCCGGAAGATTAACATTTTGCACATAACAATGAAGGTTTGGTTCAGATCCATTTTCCTTTCTAAGTGGATGATTTGTAGGTTCCATGTTAATCTTCCAGGGTGTATCCAATGATACCACTCAGCTTTAAGAAAAGAACCACTCACCTGATGATACCTCACAATGAGAAGTAGCATATTCCTTCCAAAATGGCAATGTTTCCACTTAGTCATGACTAGGTGGTGATTTTATTGTGTTTTTACTTGGAGAAATGATCCTAATAGATGTTCAATTTGCTTGGTTTCAACAACCACCTTCACGATTCAAGAAAAGAACACCGAAGAGTGCTTTCAAGTTGATTCCGAAACGTTGTTTAGGATGTCTTTAGTCGCTAGACAAAAAAAACTACACTTCTATAGTGATTATGAAAAATCTCAATAGGAACTTCTCATGAGTCATGAGTGTTTATTTATAAATAATGATAGCGTGTTCGAAAGCTGAAATATGAAGAATGTTTTGCACTTATGGCAACAACAATTAACAACATGTACCAAAAACCTTGTTGGAACTACCATGGTAACTCACGTGTCGCATCATGACAGCCTGGAAAGTAGATGGCACAACTCCCATGTATTGGTTTATCATGGCCCCGGAAACTAATCGCCACCTTTTGGGAGTGGCTAGCCATCTACTTTCACCATGGTGTAAATTTGTAATAGGAGACGAACAAGAAACACGTGTAGCACAGGCAAAGATTCAGAAACAAATGGTGGTGAAGGGTAAAAGAAGAGAAACAAAATCACCAACAGAGGGACCGTACCGTACAGCTCCAAAGTCTAACATGGGAACCCCAAAATTGTTGTTTTGTTGTTTGGTAGATGCTGGTAGTCCTTTTCCTTGTCACTGACATCTTCAGGTTCACCAGTCTGGTAGTTGAAATTGGAAAAATCAATATCTCAGCCAGACTAACCTTTTGTTTTGGGGGAGTACCCCAAGATGTATACTGTATGTATATATATGTATATGCATATACCGTGAACGGGTTGTTTATCCTGTATTTAAAAGGGCTTCAACTCTCCAAAAAGAAGGCCTTCTTTGAATTAAAACAAGGGTGATTTGGGTTCCAGGTATAATATATGTATATAGAGTTTTTTTGAATTGTGCATATGCGGTAATGCATTTATGTAATTTCCAACTGCATGTGATCATCTCACAAATCCCATTCTCACAAGATGATAGCCGCCATTGATCAGGTGAGAGAGAGAGAGAGAGAAAAAAAAAATCATCTACAAATTAGGGAGTCATCACTTTCATTTTTAATAACCCCACCCTACAAATCCCGGCTCACCGAAACTGAGAATGGTTTCATGGAACCAAAAAAACATCGTTTTGGAGGTAAAAAATTACACCCCAACCACTCATCGAATCTGACCGTTTCGGTGAGTCAGGATCCCGAGGCCCGGGCCACTGATTTGCACCAACCCTTGGGCCAAGGTTTGCGAATGCAGGGTCCGGCCAAAGGTTTACATCTGGCACGGATGAGCTATGAGAATGCCTTGATGCGCGATGAGGTCCTACTGCTATACAGATGAGTTGAAAATGGTGAAATGGAAATGGATGTTTTTCTCGGCAAACTGCCTGGAAAAGTGATGTTTTTTGAGAAGAATTTTCCATAATATATACATATAATATTGACATTGAATCACTATATTTGGAATGTTTACTCACCATGTAACAGTGTCGGAATAGTTTTCTTGTGAGCAGTGAGACAGGAGCAGAAAAACAACACTGTCGGTTGGCTTCAAATAAAAGTCGTTGTAGTTGTAGTGTATCCTCCTGGGAACTGTCCCATATCCCTTCTCAAGACACTTTTGAACAAAGATGAAGGTGTTCCATTGTTTTGCTGGATTAGTGAAGGGTATACACAGATGGATTTGTCCTGCTTGTTTATTGTTTGTTCATTGTTTTAATTATATACTGTTGCATTTTATCCACCCATGTGAGTTCCATTATGAATATATTTATTTTATATTATAATATATAATTAGTAATTGATTAGTCATTATTTGCAAGGATTGCAGATAAATACTTGTTAGTACCTCACAATGCTGCAGCCATGTTCAATGGACAAAATCTAGCAATTTCCATGCAAATATTCATATATAGACCTTTAATAGTTGCTGGTGTTCCCTCCTGAAATTATAGGAAGCTGTTCGGAGGTACGGAAGAGCTTTGTTTGAAAACAAGTCACCCAATTTTTTGAGGAGAAACAAAAAAATCATCCACCGAGTATATGCATTTGTTTGCATCGGTGGCTTAATGTCAGAACTTTGGACATCAAAGATTTCAGAGCCAGAGCTAGGGTGATATGTTTTTTTTTCGATTTCAAAGATTGAGATTTCAGGACATATAAGCATTTTAAGCGTCCTTTGAACCCCGAACCCTCTCTTTGGTCTCATGAGGCCTATTTCTGTTGGCTTCATTCATTTGTAAACGAAAATTATTTGGAAGATGTAGGGGAAAAATCGCAAAATCAGATCTCCTTGCGTGGTCAGAATCAACGGCAATTCAAATAGCATCATAGAGCTGCAATCGATTTGCAATCTGAAGGTACTGTGGGATGAGACAATCTTCCAACAAGAATGTAAATAAAAAGTCGAGTCGGGTGAAAGTGCATTTATGTAGTTTAGCAAAATAACCTAAATAACCAGTTTTTTCATTGAATTTATGGACCTCGATAACTTCTGAGTTTAACTATAAGATTAAGAACACATCGTGACCCAAACCTTGGGTAAACATATAGTCCATATACAAACTATAGCCACTTTTGCTCGGGCAGCTAGGAGGAGAGATTGGGATGCAAAAACCCCGGGAGCGGAGGGGAGTGAATTTTTGACCCTCCCAAGGGAACGAATCCTATCCGGTTCCACTTATGAACAAAAAGAACCAACCCATCTCATGTTCTTAAAGATTAAGTTGTGATAGAGTTGTTCTATTTTTAGTTCCTGTTCAGCTCATCATTTGGCCACCCAGATTGATTCGTAAGATTCGAACCACGCAACAAAAACACCCGGATTTCAAATTTCCACCCCGTCAGAATTCGTCGCACGAATTCTGAAACTTCAGATCACGAAGCTGCAGACAGATATGCGGACGATGGAGAAGCTTTGGAGAGATTTAGTCGAGAGGAGGAAGGTCTTGAAAAAAAAATCTTCCACTTGGCATCGTGGTGAATCACATCTCTTGCCCGCATGGAAGGGGGTGTTTTGATATTGCGACTGTTGCGAAACATGTTGATTTTACTCCATAAGTCTTGCAAACACCCGAAACTGAGAAGATGTCATTTGGACCCCCCAACAACCTCCCAATCAAAGAGCAAACCTCAGGAGGTATTCGCCTGGATGTGGAAGGCACTTGTATCACAGGAAACTTCACCCGAAAGTACAAGCATCATTGAAATCCAGACATGAATGAAGGCCCATCCAACAAAAGACCTGGGGACATTGTGACTTTTCCACCGACCGGTGGCATCATTTGCACTGGTGGGTTTCATCAGGAAGAAAACGTGCATGAAGTTCTGTTGCATTTGTTGAAGCGGAAAAACTATGGAAAAATCACCCCGGGTCTATATGGTATGGAAAAATGAAATTTGATGGTCCAGACTCTAGACATCTAGTTTTCCTACAACTGAGAAGTCATTAGCGTTTGTTTGTGAACACCCCCAAAACCTACTTTTTTAAACTCATATCTTCAACCTCATGAGGAAAACCGTGGAACACCTGCCTTGTTTTTGATGTCATACCATCCCCCAAGACAAACTCCCCGTAAAATTTACCAAGAACTAACATCACAACGCCCTGAAAACTGATGCGGAAGACGGGATTTTCCTGTCCTTTCATTTCGGGGCGAATTGACAAAATTCAGGGGTGTACCCTAAAACAAATACCATCATACGTGGATCCGTAATTGGAATTTTTGCATCAAAAACTGCCTCAGCCAATGGTCCAACATGGCAAACTTCACAAACTCGCGCAGCCAAAAAAGGAAAAGCGTACGGAGAACCATGAACGTAGGAAAAGCGTACGATCCAAAGGACGGGCCATGGTAGATACTGGGAAGTCAAGTTTTGCACTGGTTTCCACGGTTGTTTTGGGGGTGTGTGGAAAAATTCAATGGGAAACTTCCATAGATGCCCTAGATATGCAAAATCCTCCAAATAGCTGCTTCTTGTTGTATATTGGGTCTTTGGAAGCCCTAAAAGAACCGAGCCTCAGGAGATGTTTGGGGGTTGATTGAGACGAGATCCTCAAAAGGTATTTGGAACACTACTGGGATGTTCGGCTAGTACTTATTTAATGGATGCTACTATATAACCCCTATATAAGTAGGCTGTTTTTGTCCCATAAGTAGGGTGAAATAAACCAACTCACTAACTACTACATCCCAGTAAAACTAACATGGATACCAAAAATGATGGGTTTGTAAAATGTATGTCCTTTCAATATAGCTATTTTGGATATCCATGTTACTTTTCCAGGACCTTCCTTGGATGATTTGGATGTCTACCGGGATGGCAGCCTCAAACTCTTCCAGCCACGTTTTTGGAAAGATTCCCCTAACTCACCTATAGATGGAAAATGTGAAAAGGTGAGGTTTTCCGGGAGTTTCTTGGGTTACCAAAAATTCTAAGAAGAGCTTCCTTATTTTTGTTGAATCATTTGCAAAATGTTTGAATCATTGAAAACAAGTTGCTGTTAACTTCTATCAACTTTACCCCTAAAACCAGCAATCCAGTTGCCTCAAAAGACTGTACACTATGTTCATGGCCAATCAACCAACTCTCCCGTCCACGTACCCCCCCAGAAATAGCCGGCCTTATTCAGGGCTTATCAACCCTTATTTCGGGGGGGGCTACGGGTGGTTTGGTTGATTAGCCATGAAAAATGTGAAGAGGTGAGTTTTCGGGGAGTTTCTTGGTTTACCAAAAAAATCCAAGAATTCGGGAATCTATTATTATCATTTTTAATCTATATGTTATAAGTTACATAAGTTACAAGTCTCTCAAATCATTAGTGTTGGTCATGTTCTTTGGGTCCAAATGCTCCAAACGAGGGGCCCAACTGACGGTCGCATTGGGAGAGTCCTAGAAGGCATTTGCACCGCAAAGCAGGTTTGAAATCCCTTTTTGATTGTGCGAAAATCAATGATGAGCAAGTTCTCTAATTTGGAAGACATGTTTTGTTCCATTGGTTCACAATGACTCAGATGAGAATCCCGTGTTGAAACAGCCAGTATCAGGGGATGACACAGTATATTGAACACTGCACATGTATATGTAGATCTAAACTCGACATCTTATAGTACTAATAGCAGTATTTAACTTGGAAGAATTTTAATGACTCAAGCATACTTAAATTAGTTCCCAGATGCTCCAGGGAATATTTACCAAGCCATTTCCCCTTGTGGCCATTTTTTCACTTATGTATAGGTAAATTATCCATACATTCGGAGCATCTGGGGTTAAAGCAAAAAGTACATTTGTTTCCTGTTGAGAACGGTGTATAATATACTGTGTATATATATAATTATACATATACATGTATTTCAGTGCCAAAAACAATAAACACGCTATATATAATATTTATGTGTCAACACCTTCATACCCATACCATCCGTTTATGGTATATTTACCTACATGAATGGTAGATGTTTATGGTAGATGTTTATGGTAAATGTAGGTAAATATACCATAAATGAATGGTTTTTTGGATATATCAACACCTCTTTGTTCCGTTTCCCAGTCCCATCTTCCAGGATCGACTATCTACAGTATCTACAGCTACCAAGCAAGAATTTGCAGAGGAGGACGGACCCATTGAACCTGTGGGGTCCGTTTCTAGGAACAAATGGATCCAATTGCCTCAGAAGGAGCTGGATATATCAATATGATATGTATATATGGATGTTTCCAAAAATAGGGGGAAACACCCCAAAATGAATTGTGAAAATAATGGAACCCCCTTTTTTTAATTGATGATTTTGGGGGGGAAACCCCCCCCTATTTCGGAAAAAATCATATATATATATATATATATGTATACAGTAATATTTCTATGTAATATCTTGATTTTAACAATTTGATGTTGCTTTTGTATTCAAATATTACATTGGCGTTGTTTTGCTGATAATTTTTGTATATACTTCTATGCTGTAATATTTGCTTATGTACGTAGTTGTTGTAAATATGAAGTACACATGCTTTTGATCTATACATGATATATTGCACACTAGATTCCAACAAAAATGTTTACACAGAATCAATCCTCTAAAATACCTCTAGTTTTGCTTGATGAAACAAAAAACACAATATGCACACTCAACCGGCCAGGAGCAGGTTATTTCTTTTTCAAGGCATGTTGGAAATCACAATTTCCTAGGATATGACTAGACCCAATTCAACTTGCCCCAGTGAGGGGCTTCATTTTTAATGGTCAACTCCTACATGGGGAGATGAACCAATTTGACGGACGCGCATATCTTCAAATGCATTGAAACTACCAACTAGAACACCACGAAAACATCAGGTGTTGATGTTTGAGAATTCCGGCTAACCTTTGATGTATGAAAAGAAAAAACCATCGAAACACCAAGTTGAGAAATCACTGAGTTTCTCAATCGGATCGTGGGGTTGGATGACTCAGTCATCCGACCCCACGGCCCTAAGAAAATGGGGTCTTGAATTGTTCCATGATTTCATTGCACAGATAACCCTGAAAAGCCATGGGGTTTTACCGTTTGATTTTTGGGATTGGCACATCCTCAGTTTTTCGAGGAATTTCGGATCCTCCTTTTATCGTGGGAACGGCACATCTAAGATGCTGCCTGGCGGCCTGAAATTTTATATGATTTAAGCACCGCTTGGGAAGGGGATTGTCACATGATTCAAACACCAAGTCGTACCCTGCACCTTTAGATATCAAAGATTTATGTTGATGCATGAGATACCCTGCAGCAGGCTACTTTTGTTTAAGACTTTATATTGAATATCATAATCATTCTATTTACAAGGTTTTTCCATGTTTTTAATACATTTAGACATCCCGAGTAGAAACCGCCCATGTTCCCACGTTTTCAACGGCTACAGGAGTCATCATTTCAAGCTTCCCAGGAAGTGCAAAAACTGCGAACCTCCAGCTGAGCTGAAAATTCATCGTCGATCGCTGAAAATGGGTGGTTGGGATCCACGCGTTTCCTTCAATAGCTGTTTCTGGTTCCCTTAATAGGTGGTAGGTGATATATAATAACCCAATAGGCAATATATGGTACCTACCACCCATTAAGGGAACCAGGAAACTCCATTGATTCCTTTGCGGTTTCAGCCTATTTTGAGGGGCTTTCTGTTTGTTTTAGGGAATGTAATATGATAATAAGCCCTAAGAATCCGGTCGATCCCTCCCAATCGAATAGTTTTTTTTTTTTTTTCGGGTGAAAAAATCCCATCCGAAAAGAAGCTCGGAATGGATCAGTGGATTCTTGGTGCCCAGTCCATTCACCAAACTTGTTTTTTTTCTGGAAGGGCAAGTTGTGGGAGAAAAAATCGGAAAGTGTGGGTGATTTCTTTGTGTTTGTTTAATGTGTGTTGGTAACTGTTTCTTACTACTGTTACTGTTACTCTTACTCTTACTGTTACTGTTACTGTTGTTGTTGTTGTTGTTGTTGTTGTTGTTGTCTTTCTTGTTGTTGTTGTCGTTGTTGTTGTTGTTGTTGTTGTTGTTGTTGTTGTTACTGTTACTCTTACTCTTACTCTTACTCTTACTCTTACTGTTACTGTTACTGTTGGTGTTGTTGTTGTTGTTGTTGTTGTTGTTGTTGTTGCTGTCGTCGTCGTCATGTCATTGTCGTTGTCGTTGCCGTTGTCGTTGTCTCTCTCTCCCTCTCTCTTTCTGTCTCTGTGTTTGTCTCTTTTGTTGCTGTTGGTTGTGGCGGGTGGTGAGGGTGTTGATAGTGTGCGCGGCCGGAATTCTCAGGAAGAAACTGTAGGTAAACATACCATGGGCGATCCTTGTAATGGGGATAAACTCATCCCACCTTTAATATGGAATCCTGAATCCTTCTTGTGGGTATGTAAAATGCTACCCAATTGGGTTGATGAAGACCATTCCCTACCACAAGGAACCAATGAGAGTTTGGACCCCACTTGGAGGATCATCCCATTTAGGAAGTGGTTAACAACCATAGTTAGTAAGCTTATAAATGGGGGTCACTAACCCTTTACAAGTCCTGGGATGATCCTCCAAGCAGCACGCATGAATTCTCCTGGAATTTTCGTTTGACCAACTTTTTCGTTTGACCCAAAAACCCACCTTGACATCGACCAACCACGTCCTGCAAATTGGTTTCAGTTCACCTCCGTGAAACACGTGTGGGTGAAACAGAAGCGAGCACCTGGAAATCCCTTTGGGAATTGACGGCAAACCAAGGATGTTTAAAGGAAAGGAACAAACCTTGCAAAAGTCGATGTAAGAAGGAACAAACACTTTTAATTTGTACGTCTAACTTGGAGTTTCAGGAAGTATGGGTAAAACTCGCATGAAAAACTTTGGTTTCTTTAAAGATCGTAATTAGGTGTCCCAGAACTCACGTGTGGGGTTCCTAATGTGGGCTTTCACGGAGAAGAAGGAGCTACAGGGATCTAAATCATCTTCATATATATTTATATATACATATTTATTTGAAATTATATTAAATTGGCGCCACTTCACTGGGTGGCGTTTATTGCAGGCATCATATTAACCATTGAAACCAGACTTTCCGAAAACCTTACATTAGTATGGCAAGTTTCTGACAATCAATGGAATGATATACCAAAAAAGAAGTGAATACACTTGGGGATTTTTTCTGACTTTTTTAAATTTCACGATTTGTTTTTCCCTTGCAAAGAAACATCTGGGATTTGTTTTTTATTTCATGATACTGTCAAATGCATTACCTCAAATGGGACAACACGAATCCAATTGATCTGATTTTCATCTGTATTTTGCGGACTGAAAAATTCCCAGGGCTGGAAAAATCGGAGGTACTTTGGGGGCGAAGTTGCCACCCCTTTTTTGCGGGTTAAGAAGGAATCATGAATCATTTCTTTCGTAGGACGGGTAAAATCTCGTTTTGGGGGATCCCTGCATTTAAAAAAAAAGAGGTCCCTTTAATTAATGACGGAAAATGACGGTCCATTCGAATGACGAAAAAAAGAGTACTCTCCAGTGACCACTGGCCGAATTGATGAGATTTCAGCTTCCTAAGTTCCACATTTACATCCGATTTGAATTGGTGAGGATACAAAAAACTCCGGTTCTCTGTGTTTTTTTTTCGATCGGAAAAACACAATCGAATCAATGGTTCACATGACTTTGGTTAAGAGGAAGCAGCTATGGAAATATTGTTTGCCTTACACCGCTGAAGATTAACATGGAACATAACCATGGAGGTTTGGAAGATCATTTTCCTTCCTAAATGGGTGATTTCTAGATTTTATGGTATTTTCAGTGGAGTTTTCAGAATGAAATCACTTGCATCAACAGGAAAACTTCTGAGAGGTGTTTGTTCCCTTGCCAAAACACTGGTTCACAGTGGGTAAATAAAAAAATCACTATTGTATAGTTTAAGATTTAGTAAGGGACCTAACTAACCTTCATTATCTACTGTTGCCAATTTTTACGCAAGACCCAACATGTTCTTATTGAATTGGTTTGTGATGTTTGTTGTTGAAAGATTCGCTGGTTGCGACGCCCAAAGGCTGCCGTTCAGGCTGGTTTTTAGGCAGTTCGTTTCTGCCAAAGGACTCGGGTCGTCTTTTATTTTAGCTGTTTGAGCCATTCGTCCAGTTTATCTGGACATGCTTTGAAGGAATCTCATAAAAACCCAAGGGTGCGAACCTAAAAATGACATAGAAGACATTGTATGAAGTTCATTCATATTAGTCTTTATATACAGACTGACACATGACATGCTTTGTTATAGGTAAAAGTCTTTCTAGATACAAGTGTAGATTGATAGTTCACACAGAATTTAAGAATTTTGAAAGGACATGACCTACGCATTGAACTACGCATGCAACATTACGTATGAAATTCATCCATTTGAATATAAAGCTGGCCCTAAAATTAGGAGGTATATGGGTGTTTCCTTAAATGGTAGTACCCCCAAATCATCCATTTTAATAGGGTTTTTCATTATAAACCCATCCATTTTGGGGTACCACCATTTTAGGAAACCCCCATATTAAGATGCTTCATGCTGTATGTTGGTCATGAATTTCCAAGCCTGAAAAAAACAGACCATCGACTCTGTCGGTCCCAAATCAAGACGGGGGAGACGTTCTCGGTGGGCAAATTTCGTCGCGAGCAACAAACCACCGCCGGTTTGGTGTTTTTACCCCCCCCCAAAATGGTGGTCAAATTGGATTGTAAGGGAATCCCCCCCCAAAATGCCTGAAACATTCGAAACATTCAGGTCTAGGAAATATAGTACGTGATATGCTAAGATAGACGTTTCATGGGAAGTAGCTTACAGTAGTGGTGATAGTTTTGAAATTCCATTTTGGATGCTCCTAAGATTAATTTTGGATGTCACCTACTGGACCAATGGACCAATGAAAATCAGAAGCAGTTTGGGATCTTGGGTTCATCAACCAACTGAATGGCCATATCATACCAAACCAACTGGTTTTCCGGTGAAATCTCTATGCAAATCGCCGGCTGGTCACAGTTAGCGTATAACTATACTTGGTTGGCCTGTTGGCCTGTTTTTTTCTTAGCAACCCCCGCATTTTTGCATCAGAAATCATTGCCAACAACGGGTTTTTATCTACCTCAGCAAGACTGAAAATCAAATATTCCAGCTACAAGAACTTGAAGAAGCTAAGATATCTAAGATTGACGGTTCTTGAACTCTAGCTACCCTACATGTCCCACACGAAACCATGTTGTATTTCCGGGCTGTACAAAATTTCACCAGGTGAGGGGTCCTCATGATGAAGCTTAGGTTTTATTCTATAGAAGCACCTGGTTTTTTTTGGAGGTTTTTCCGACGTCGCTGCCACTCCCAGTTCCGTTGATGCTGCAAGGCATTTGTGCTGTTAGCAATTTTTGGACCCTGGAGACGAGCAGCGAGGAAAAGAGCTACCCAAAAAGCTGGAAAATTAGTAGCACTATTTAACCAAGGGCCTTTTATTGACCTTCATTTCATTTCAAGAGGACCCCATAATTATGGTAGAGCATACGAAATCTTTAATGTGTATCATTGCCAATCGATAATGGCATTAAGGAGAAAGACAAAAAAACACTGTTACAGTCTGTTCACCGATCAAACACGTGTTCATTGCTCTTCTTGATCCAGTATCTTTGGAAAATATTTGGTCATTACTCACTACTGTCTCAGCCAATGACTAATCTTTAAACTTCGGGGGATTACATATTTGATAGGAATCATAAAGTTTATAATTCCTTTGGCTGAATAAAGACTATGAGACTCAGAAGCTTAGATGTTTAACTTCAAAACTTACAGGCTTAGATGATGTGTGTTCAGCCACTTCAGCTGGGCAACTCGATTTGGGGTCGATCAAAACTCCTATGATTTCCATGTAATATATGGGATGGTCATCAATCATCAATCCGTAGAGGGTTCAAATACCCCATTAATTATAAGGATCCCACCGTCATTTGTCGGTGGGATGAGTAAAAATCCGCAAGTCTTCGACCCTGGCACATGGGAGTTGATCGACCCTGGCACATGTGTAACCAGATATCATTGATACTTCAACTTCTGTCTCGCGAAAATATTGGCTTTCCCCGGTAAAAGCGCCACCCGAACTTAAGGATTTCTAGGTTGTAAACGTGTGGATTGTTATTGCTTTATGTTCAGCCTGAAATATGATTTTGTCCACGATCCAATTGGACCATGTGTTTTTTTTCAGATGCGTTGAAGTTTCAACACCACAATTTTTCAGACGTTTTTGTTGTTGATCGGCATTTTGCCGCTCAAAAGGCTTAGCTGCCATTGTGCTTGAAAGGTGACTGGATATGTCACCAGGGTAGGAATTCCATCAATGGTTGATGGTTAGCCTGACTTTTGTGGGGATCCCTGACTATAAGGGAAGTATTTTTTGGGGGGAGAAAATGCCAATTATTTGGCTCAACCATCAAACAGTCAACTGCCAACTTAAACCATTTGGCTGAAACTACGTGCTTTATAGTAGTAATAGTGACGTCACAGGAACCTCAGTTCTCATCAGTTCTCAAAAGGTATGGCCTCTTTGCCAAAAAGTTGGGCCTTTTTGGGGGGGAGAGTAGGCTTTACCCCGCTTTTTGTCTTAATATTTCTTGTTCATCATCCCAGCTTCCTCACTTCGATCTGTTCATTTCAGTGTCATCACTGTGGACCAGTGGATTTCGCTGGAACAGCGAAAATAGATTTTTGTTGAATCGCGAATTCGGTTGGAGATGGTTGGAGATCCGTGTTCAATGTTTTTTGTTGAAATATTGGTGACAGGAGTTTTAAGATCCCAATGGTTCTCATATGATCCATGTATGGAATATTTTCCGACATTTACCTACATCTACCATACATTTAAGCCAAATGTAGGTAAAGATTCCATATATGGAGCATATGGGTTTCTTAACTTTAGGGGTTTTCCTCTTTCCCGGAAACAGCCCTGCCTCCTTTTCTGATTTTTTTTGTATCGGTAATATGGTTTGATTCAACTTGGATCCCTCTTGAAATGTATGGGGATATGTTTTGGCAAAATACATCGCTGGAAAATTCACATGTTGGACCCAAAAACTGGAGGTGGATGGAAGATGACTTTTCCTTTGAAAAGACAGGTGATGTGCAGCCGTTAAGTCTCCGGGGGTGTACGAACAGAACGCTGCATGTTTACTTGATGAAAAATGCTTGGATTTCAACTCCTAGAGCAATGTCCCCCAATACCGCTGTGTTTTGAACCCGCAACATCGCTTCAAATTGAATGCCATCCAAAAAATTTGTCTGAGGAAGTGGGTTATAACCCCAATTATATCCCATTTATAAGTCTTAAAGTAGTTTATAACTCATTTACTGACCATTTTCAAACTTCCTGGGGACATCATCCCAAATTCGCGAGAAAAATAATCCTTCAACAAAGAAAGGATAAGCCAAAGCCAATGCCAAAGTCAATGCTGGCTCTGCTGCGACCGGACCTTTGTGTTTAAACATTGGCTACCATTTTGGAGTTTACACACTCACCAAAAACGAGGAGTTGTTATGTCAGATTGCTGACATCTGTTTTAAAAGTACATGGACTCCAACTTTAGGGTTTTTGATTGAGAGGTTTTATCGGGGAGAAAAGTTTGCAAGTTAGTGTTTTTTCTAAACGGCTATGCAGCTATTCGAAATACCGTCAAATACCCCTTGAAAGCTCAGCCCACTATACTATTTCCAGAAGGCGGAATTGATTCAAAAAAAAAACGTTTTGGGTATCCATTTGTTCAAAAAAAAGTCTCATTAGTTCAAATGCATAAAATGCCTTTTTACCTATGGTTTTATAACAAAAGCCTGTTTTAAGCACAGAACAAGGCGGTAGGGCTCCTATAAGTAGGGTTTATAACTCCCGTGTGTTACCCATTTATAAGGCCATTTATAGGGGCCACATAACCCCACGTAGATCTGCTAGGGATTCACCAATTGAGTCATTGATGTCATCGGTCGCAGCCCTCATCACCTCAGTGCTCCCTGGCCGAACTCAGGCATGTGTATCAAAAAAAATTATTAAGAGCATCAAAAAATAATTATTAAGAGTATCAAAAAAAATTATTAAGAGCATCAAAAAAAATT
>DF240105.1:47540-138243 GCA_000507305.1 Breviolum minutum Mf 1.05b.01
ACAACAACAACAACCCAACAACAACAACAACAACAGCAACAACAGCAACAGCAACAGGTTCAAAACAAAGACCACCATCATGGTCGTCAGGGATGCGTCTGGGGGGAGGCGCTGCGCCCTCCCCCCAACCCCCTCCAGCTTTTTTATTTTTTTAAAATGAATAATTTTTTTTTGATCCGGTCAGTGAGGCAATTTTTGCTCCCCTTCCACACGAAAGCGTTTCTATCCCGTGGGAATAATTTTTTTTGATCCTCTTATTAATTTTTTTTGATCCCCTGGGAATAATTTTTTTTGATGCTCTTATTAATTTTTTTTTGATCCCCCACCCCCGAACTCACGTGGGGGGTGGTGTTTCTCTTAGTCAATGGATTAGATTCGATGGCTTTGGTTGATCTCATGTTGATCCCTGATTCACCTCCAAAACATCAAACACTGACAAATGGCATGGTTTCTGGGGAGAAGTTCTACTTTACTGATGATTGTTTGTTGTCAAAGATTTGTGTTGTTGGATTTTTTTTTACCACGGTGATATGATGATCCAATTGGACTTGCGCGGGCATATCGGAAAGTTACCTTCCGAAGAGGAGAGTCCCGCATCACTTTTGGGCCCGATTTGTTGGAATAGCTACCTGCCTGAAAGCATGGCTGGCTGGAAGACCCACCATGAATGAGTCGATGTATTTCCTATTGAACATGGGGATTTTCCAGCCAGTCATGTTAGTTTTCAGGAGTGTATATTGCCATATTCATGATCCTAAATGACCAGCAAAGGGTTGCAATCAGGTGGAGGTGGTTCGCACCAACCAGTTGAAAGTTTTAGTGGGGGTTATCAAAAAGAGTAGGCCACCACGAAATGAGCACAGCTTAGGTTAGATACTTACCTCCGTTTTAGTGTGATCTGATAAACTGTACATCACTAGGGTTTTACCCAATGAGTTTTTTGGAGGGCATACTCACTATTTTTAAGATGATAGACCTCCCCAAATGTAGCCCAAAAAAGGCTGCCATTTGTCACAGGGCCACCATTGATCTTGTGTGGAAAGGAAGAGGGAACAGACATATCTGGCTGGTTCTTAATGACGAGCCAATCAGCAAAAGATTGCCATTTTCCCTACTAAATGACAAGCAAATAAGCAACTGGGTGGGGTTTAAGCACTTGCCAAATATGAATGGAATCAATCCCCTTGCAACGGAAAGAAAGTTCGTCACACCAGAGAAAAAGGGACCAATTTTGGGGGGGACACTTTGCTGTCAGGATGGAACCATGCCATGGAAGAATGAAGCTTTTCTAGGACTATCCCCAACTTTCCAGCCCACGGAAACCACCCCGTCGTTTGTGACCCGCCAAAAGGGGGCACCCAAGGCGCGCCATGCACCTGTTTTCATGCCGGCGAAGCCACCACCTAGCTACTCGACTGGAAGGTCCCAGATCCACCAAATTTCAATAGTTGAAGCCTGACAGTGATGATTTAACGTCAAAAAAAACAATTCAATCATTTGCATGTCATTTTGTTTTCAACAACATCAGATCAGATTTATTTATGATGATTTTACTAAGATCAATAAGTTGTGTTTGTTCTATCCGTTCTATAAGTCGAATCCTTTGGGAGTTATTACTGTTTGACATGGAGGATTCCGAAAGAAAAGACAATCGAATGTGAGCTGCCACGACAGGATTTCCCTTGTTCTGTCGGGATTGACATTGATAATCTCGACACAAATGGGACGAGTCAGTTGTTTTCGCCGTTGGTTTTCTCAAGCAGAAAAAACCATGCCTCCTCAGTCGAGTTTAAGCAATTTTTGTAAGTTCAGCTTCAAGAATTGATGCCAAGCAGGTAAGACCTCCTGTACGTTTCTCAACTCCATCGATTTTGCGGAAAAAAAACATCATGGCGGGAAAGGACGCATTCTATCAGAACGTTTTTTTTTGTTCTGTGATCCCTCAAAACTTGCTATTTTGAAAACCCGGACCCCTGCCATACACATTCAAGCCCTTCCATTGGAGGGTTCAATGATCCTTAGGGTGGTTCCCTTTTTTTGGGGGAGGGCCACTCCGTCCCCCCGAATGGAAAAACTGAGAAATCTTAAAAGAACTTGTCGTTGGCGGACAAAGTTCATGCGGATATGGTCCTTACGCTCCTCCTCTCGCTAAAGGCTCAAGTTGCGGCTCAAGTGTATAGATTGTATCACATTTTCGCTATTTACCGGGTGGTCCCCAAAAAAAGAGCTCTATATATATATATTATTCATCTAGTTATTTTGATGTGGAAGTAGTTATTGTTGTTTTCTTTGGGTGGTATTTTGGGATGATAAAATCCAACAACGACAACAACAACAACAACAACAACAACAACAACAACAACAACAACAACATCCCCACTGTGATCGAGCCGTGGGCCTTCAAGAGCCATGCAGGGGCGAGACTTTTTCTACAATGCTCCTTGTCGCTGCAGAAAAGTTGACCCTGTGATACTGTTGATGGTTCAGACATCGGCTAACCAGGTGAGTCCTGGTAAATCCCATTTGCAAGGTTTTATACATCCCAGGTGGTTGTTTGGGATTTCTGCCATCAACAGTATTGGGGGAGCGATTGGCTGGTCGCCAGGGATGATGGATGTAAATGACGGGAGGCTGTTAGAAGCCTTTCGGATCCTCCAAAAATCACAGGGTAGGCAGGATGTGTCACACAAAAAACCCTTGGCTTTTTTGGACATCAATGACAGACATGTTGGGAAACCATCTTTTACCTTATATCTGGTTATGTTTATTTGGATCATCGAAGGCAATGATGAGAGAATACATCAGTTTTTCCCATCATGAAAGACTAAAATGAGCCCTGCAAAAACTTTTCTTGTGAAAATATGACATTGCTTTGTGTGTTTAAAATGAGTGTAGGAGGGTTTAGGGTTCTTATAATCCCAAATTGATGGATTATCAAATCTCTGGATACCTACAATGAATACGATATGAATGGAACGTTGGGTGAAGGACGGTGAAGCAACCTTACTGATTGTGGGTGGTCTCCTGGGTCAAGTTCAGGATAGGAAATTACATGCTCTAAGGAATGATGGGCCCGCAAAAATAGGGGACCCCTGGTCCTACCAACAAGAGCGGAATGTAGGTGATGCATGTCGTTGGCATATAGTACTTAGGTATATTATATATATATACACAGTGGATTTGTTGTTTGCAGTCACCAGTTACCAAAAGGAAAGTAGTTTCCAACCACCATTTTTTGGCGGCGATGATGTTAGGGCCTAGGGAGTGTAATATGGAACAATCATAGCCCAATCAAGGGTCCAGGTTTACACTACATCCCAGTTGCCTACCCCAAGCAGGTGGGGTAACCTTAACTTTCATATCCCCACAGTATCCATGGCCCTGGCACATTTACCTATATGCATCTAGTTTATTTGTATGGTAAATGTGGGTAAATATATACCATACATAGATCCTATGGGAGATAACACAAGACTACACTAGTCGTTCCGAGTACTTACAAGTGATATGACTTTGTACTTTTTGTTTGGGAACAAGTCGTATGAATGTTACCTTTCCAGGAGTTTCAATGGTTTCCTGAAGCCATTCAGCCATTCCCCAGCAGATGAAATGCTGGAACTGGGATTTCACATGGTTTGCAAGTAAAGCCCAATAACATAAGCATGTTTGACCTGTTCACTTGTGCCAGTGCCACAGGCCATGCGCGAGGGAAACCCGAGGCTTGCGGGTTTTGCGATTGGGCCTGATCACTAGATCACACCGGTGGGTGTGTGACACGGTTTGCTTTGCGTATCCAGCATGAGAAACATTTATGGGGATCCTAAGTATGCGAGATCAATGCAGAATGTGCAAGCATGGGGTACACCCAAGCAATGGAAAATATTTGGTTGTTCAGGGATTGGGGGGATTGTACTACACAAGTGTATCAAGGAGTGTCCATAGTTGTAAGTCATTGATCAGTTTCAGCTACCAGTGTCCCTCAACTACCACGTAGACTTTTTTCATATAGATACTAAACATCCTCAGATGGCAAAAGGTACCCTCCCCAAGTTTAACATGAAACCTAAAAATGATGGTTTCCAAGTTCGGAATCTCCTATTCCAGGGTGTCATTTTCAGGTTCCATGTTAAACTTTGGGAGGGTAAGTCCTTTCATGTTTTTGGATAGATACAAGTAGATTTCAAAGCAACCCTCGACTAATCATCCTCAGCTTCACATCATTCCTACCTGGGTCCTCACCAGCGGGTTGAATGGAGGATCTACTCCGAGAATGTTGTTGGTGTTTTTTTCCAAAAACTCCATGGTTCAGATATACTCCCATAAATCTTTTTTTGTGGAAAATGGCAGGATAGTTTGAAAGGTAAAGACTACTGGGGGGAGCCATTTTTTCACTGAACCATGATTCTTGAAGGAAGCGAAAAGCAAGTTCCGAACAGAATCCGAATCACAACACACCAAGGTTCTCAAGTGCATCACCCTTATTATGAAGGTGATACACATTTGAAGCTCAACATGTGGATACTGAACATGATGATTTTGAAAGGGTGGAAATATATATATATATATTAATTAATTATATTTTTTATACACACTCACACACATAGCTCTCTTCAAAACATAGCAAGTTTGGTTTATCCCAACCCTCCACCCCTCCACGCCCCACCAGCTTGGTATCAACTGGGCAGGCATGAATATAGAAGTCTCCGCTGCCAGGCCTGCAGTAAGGACTGAATCTGCGGCAGAATTGGCGGGGATCAGACTGGCCAATGTTCTTTCTTGTTGGGGAAAGAATTATATAATTTGAGGAAAAAACATGCCAGCCATACTTTCATCCAGTCAATTTTGTTGTTGGGAAAAATGAATCAAGATCCAAGAGAGTTGGGGTGCTACGGATGTAGCATTGAATGTGAGTGATTAGTGGCTTTCAGAACCTGGGATTTAACAAAAGGGACGTGTCATGGAGGGATCGATGGCAGAGTCTTTGGTTGCCTAAGCACTGATCGCTAATCGCAGCCTGTGATGCTTCAAGTGACCATGGGTGAATAGCTAACCGTGTGAAGTTCCTTTCGTTCAGAACACTTCAGGTGATTTGGGTCTCAAAATGGGTAACAGAACCTTACAACCCTTTGCATCCCAAATCAATCCTCCAGTCGTACCTCCTCCTTTAACTTGATTTTGGGGTGTGTTTGGTCATATCTTCTCCAAATGCCCCCGGTTTGATTGTAAAGGCCCCTTTTAGAGGGTTGAAGCCCAAAAATAAAGGACAAACAGATTCCAGGTATAACCCCAAGAACCATGGTTTTTCAAAAATATTTCAGACAGTTCCAGAGGTGTTTCTGTTGATGGCGGGTGCAACCTAAAGGAGGCTTTGCCCACGGATGAGAAAAAAATGATATATGCATGAACAGTTTTACATCACCATGTCCATTAGACACACCATTTTGATCCGTTTTCGTTTTGAAGGATGTTGTTTCTACTTTGATCCTTTCACAATACTTGAGGTCTCTAGGAGGTTTGTGGGCAAAAGGAGGAGTAGTCCACTTAGCATACTTTTCTGAAAGCCATATATTTTGGATCTGCCCCTCCACTCTGTAACAGTCGCAAATAAAAGGTTTATAGGGATTCCCCATTCATTGATGTAATAATCCTAGTGGTGACTGGCATCCTGGGTGGGGGGTAGTTCCAAGCCATATTTTTGATAGTTGTTTTGACATGATCATGATCTCAGTGAATGTTCCGAAAACAAAAGAACCTCGACTCGTGAATTCCCGAAATAAAAAAAACTCGTGAAGATTTGTCAAAAACCGTTCCAACCGGGTGGAGTCGTCCAGGACATCAAGGGTTATCGAATTTATGAGCAAGAACATCCGAAGGATATTTTGGATGCCCTTGATATTTTCACTGTACACATCACGGGAAAAGACCACCAGAAGAAGGCGATGGATGGCCAGTCGATCTTTTTTCCCCGCTGGACATTGAAAGATTCGGTTGGTTGGTGGTCTATTGATGAACAACTAGTCATGGGGTCGGTTGAAGGGCGATGGTGTGAACGGCCATTTACTACCTTCTAGTGGGACATCATAAGCAAAATATGATGTTTCTTTCAACCTATATCTTGAGTTCTTCCTCCTACTTGGAGGAGGTCCAACCAATTTGATGAGCACTGAGTATATGTCCATTTTTTGACTATAGTATCATGTGTTCCAAAGAGATTGAAACCACCAACCAGAGAAGCAGTACTGTGGAATCGAAAAGATACATATTCAAGGTTTCAGCCACCACCACCATTATTCGTACATGATTCGTCTTTGCGTTTTTTTTTCAAAGTGTTTAAAGGCCAGATCTCTGGAAAATTCTCGCATTTTTTTGTTTCTAAAATTAGCATTCCTGAACTCAGTGATGTCAAAAATGTGATGTTTTTGCTGCTTCTCGAAGCAACTCACTCATTTGAGATGCCCCAGAATATCATCGAAAATCATGGCAAATCTAATAGGGGTGATTGGATCAAATTTAAGACTCAAATGGCTTATAAGTAATTTGATTCGTTTATAACCTTCCATTTTCAAACCACCCCGAAATTTATACCCTGAAGTAGATTCTTACCTTGGCCATTGGGGTTGAGCAATTCAGAGTTCGTAGTGGTCAACAATTAAAACTCACCGAAGGGTGGATGTATGTCTTTGAGTAATTTTGGTGATGGATTTGTTTGGAACTCTTATGACAAATTTATGGCCGGATGTTTGTTTTCAAGCGGTTGAACACGTTGATGAATATATATCGAGAAACGTTGGAAATACCTGACAATTGGACAGGAAAATTGTTTTAGTTCTTCGTATTTAGTTGAATAAAAAGGAATTGGAACACTTTAGGCACTGTCAACATCAATCTAAAAACCTTGGTCTGATCCATGCGATGACCATGGGTCAAAAGTGATGTTGTTTGCACAGATGTAGGGGATTTTCATGCTGTTGGGCTGAAATCCTGCATCAGCTGTTCTTTTTGAACCGCTGTTGCTAGTGAGATAAACAAATTGCAAGGTTGCCCAATCAATTCAAGCCAAAGTATCAGAGTTGTTGATCGACAGAACTGGTGAAAACGGGGATGTTGTTGGTAGTTTCACTCAAAAAGTCCGGATAATGTTAACCCGTTATATAACCCTTTATTGATAGTAACCTTAACCAACCCATTTTGTTGGGCTGGCATTTTTTCAAGGGGATTTCTTCATAGAGGGGTCCGCATTTAGGTGATATCTCTTCTCATTTCCGTCGTATTCTTGGGTCCCCCATGCCTTGTGGAGGGAATATGTATCTGTATGTGCACACAGATGTGTGCTTTGTATCCTACCCCCCTGAAATTAAACAATAGATACCCGAAATAGCATAAAATGGCCATGTTTGAAAGGACATACGGTTTCCAAAACATCATTTGTGTTATCTATGTCAAATTGCACGGTTGTCAGTCTGGAAAAAAGATGATCACAAAGGAAAGCCACCGTGATGTTGGTGGGAGGGATGAGCAACAAGAACCTGCATGGAATGAGTTATGGAAGAGATTTACACTAGTTATATATACCTTACTTGAAGGATCATCCCACTTAGAAAGTGGTTAGTAACCGTGGTTAAGTCCCCTAAGTAGGGTTATGTCCCTTCCAAATGGCCTAAATGGCTTATAATTGGGGGTTACTAACCACTACCTACTAAGTGGGATGATCCTCCAAAGTAGTCGGATTTAAACTATGTACCCTTTATTGGCCCATACGTAATATACATACCACTGGGGCCTATTGAACTCCTCTTCTTGCAATAGCCCCCAGCCTCAAAATCTCATGGCAGTTCCTTTATTCCAAATCTGCCTGCCAGGTGCGCCATCTTTCCGAGGATGCTGTGTGGCAAAAATTCTGGACGCACCCTCACGACGTCAACCAACAAGCGGCACACTGATGTGATATCGGGATCGACCCAAAAAACAAATGACGATTTTTTTCTCGGTTCCCAAACGGACCAGGTTTTTAGGAAAGGTGAACATGGAAATGTTTAGAATGAATCTATGCGAAAGCCTGGTTCTACGGTTGTGATTTTTTCTGATGTTCACCTTGTTTTTTCTCCCTGAAAGGTTGTTTAGGACATGGATTGATTGTTTCTGCTTTGATCACTTTGCCTGTTCAACATGCTGACAGATGTTGGGAACTCTTCTCAATTGCGCTGGTCAAGTTTGTTTTCTGAAAAGATCTGGGTTTTCAATCACATGTGATTTTGATTATGTAATTACTGTGTCCATAAAATCATGAAGCCAGAGCTTCTCTGGAATTGTGCCATAATACACTGAAGGATGGTTTTGAAGTTTGCTGGATCTCTGGATTGTGGTGCATTATGACATTCACGCCATCGAAACTAGAAGTTAAGTTTCCCCCTGAATATGGACTTGTATTTCTGAGGGGATATGTCTACTGTACCCCTTCGTCTTATTGACGTCACATCCTGAACAACAATGCTTGTAGTGAAGGATAATGGGAACGATCCCCGTATATTCAGGATCGCATGTATAGGTTGGTTGTGACAAAAAATTGAGCAGATTCAATACGTTGTCTTTGTGCTTCTGGGTCGTTTCCTGCTTTAAAAGCAAATAAATGAATCCCATAGGATCCATGTATGGTACATTTACCTACATATACCATAAATTTTAGACAAAATTTAGACAAATGTAGGTAAATATACCATACATGGATCCCATGGGAATGAACTCATGGATCTAACCTGCCACGCAGGATAGGGGCTCGTGTGCAAATGAAGGTTTTCCAGGGCTTGGATCCCAACTTTAGGAATGTCATGTTCCTGGTTTCGGAATCCACCTGGATGGGTAGGATCCAACATGTCCAAATAATTTTTCCGGTGGTGAAACTTCTCAGATGATTTTGTTGGAATTTTTCACCGAGGTTTGGTTGCATCATCGTAGTGGGCAGGTATGGAAAGGCGAAGTTTGGGGGAAAGGTGATTCGAACAAAGGAGTTGGGGGATGACATTTTTGGTGGTTGTTTTTGTTTGGGTGGATGCACCCGGGATGATGATGATGATGATGACGACGACGACGACGACGACGACGACGACGACGACGACGACGACGACGACGACGACGATGATGATCATGATCATGATCATGATCATGATGATGATGATGATGATGATGATGATGATGATGATGACGGATGACGGATGACGATGATGATGGCGACGATTTGTGTGACTCCTTATGGTAATCCTTTCATGTGAACCAGGATCTAGAATTGTGCGTGTGAGTTTTGTTTAACAACTTCAGAAGATAGCAGAAGATTTGACAAGAAAGGTTCAATGTCCAAAACGGCTCGTACAGTAAATACACGTACCTATTCTAGTTGCATGGAGCAGATGCCTGGGTATACATGAATATTTCCCCAAATCCCATAGGTTTCCTACAAGAAGGCAACATTTCTGGGTTCCCCAGTTTGACTCATTGTAGCAACTACCTTCCCTGAAACGAAGCCAGCGAGCAGCGAGTCATTTTCCAGCCATTGATTTTCAGGGG
Source organism: Breviolum minutum Mf 1.05b.01 (assembly GCA_000507305.1). NCBI lineage: Eukaryota > Dinophyceae > Suessiales > Symbiodiniaceae > Breviolum > Breviolum minutum. The sequence goes on from DF240105.1 coordinate 57,099, forward strand.
CTTTTGCTGTTAGTTTCAGGATCGTAAGTTGACGTTTGGTCCTATCTCATCTATCCATCTATCTCTATAAGTTGCTTGGGTTTTTCAAGTTTCCATGTTTATTTAATACTTACTCTTTTTCCCGTAATCATGGAAGTTCAAAAAATGAATGTATTTGAAAGCCAAGTACTATTTACCCGTGTTTCACTTCCATGAGTATGAGAGGAAGGGTACAACTTCCGAAGTACTTATGATCCGAATGATCCATGTTAGCGACCCCAACGTGGTGTGGGTACTGCTAGTGGCCAATCGAGGCGGGTATCGCAACGAGTTTGCGGATCCTTTGTATGATGCCACTGCTGATCCAAAGGGCTATGAGACAAGGAGTTTGGAGGGTTGGTTGGGGGATGACATGGATCCTTGGTGGCTCATGGTCGAAAAAGAACCGCTGAAATGAAATGTATGGAATATGTAAGCAACATGGTAAGGCTCTTGTGCACAGGAATCCCCCCCTCAAGAGAGTAGGCACCATCTCCCACACGCCTAGAAAGATCCACAGTTGGTGTATGTCTCGAGTTCCTTCCAGCCTTCCTTGGAGGCTATTGGATTGGAGGGTTTGGCAAGAAACGCAAATTTTTCGCGCCCAATATTATGGAATGCACCTTGACCAGAAGCATTGAAACGTCGTGAAATCTCGAATCCCAAAAAAGCAAATGATAAGTTGAGGGGAAAGCGAGAAAAAACACATTATAGGAGCTGTTTCTTCCAACAATCAATTTTCATGGGCTATATTGGTTTTAGAGAGTGTATATGTTTACTCGCACAACACAGCGATCATTTTGTGTACACAATGTCAGAATACAGCGTAGTCTAGTCTTGACCAGTTGGTTGCTATAATTTGATTTGGGTGGCATGTTTCATACCATAGCATAGCCACAGCAATAACTATGTTAATTACTTCAAATATCCATCCATATCACTGGGTCCATTATCTCTTCGTGCCCCATTTATTGGGTTTGTTGATCACCAATTAGCCAAAGCCCCACCTTGATATCCCAATTCGGATCCATGGGACTGGTTTATGATTTACCTACATCTACCTTGGCCCTAACAAACTAAATGTATAGGTAGGGAGAAAACAGCCCTCCTGGAAACGATCACATGTCCCCTTTTCAGGCGGTTGTTTCCGGCGGTTTTCCGGCGATTTTCCCGTGGGATATGCCAACTTGTTCCCTGGAGGTTACCTTTTGAAGCTGAGGTCGGAAAAGCAATTTGCATCTCCCGCAGATTCTTGACCTGGCAGAAGGGAAGCAAAAAAAAACAAAGAGCCCTGGGAAAACGGAGGTGAAAAGCCCGAAAAATACTGTTTGGTGGTTTAGGATGAGGAGTTTTTTGCCATATTTGCATGGAACTTGCTGGGCATATCTGAGTATCATGTTGAAGAGGAAAGACGAATCTCGAAACGGTCCATGTTTCATGCCGTTTTCTACATATTCTAGGTGGTGGTTTCAAATATTTTTTATTTTCACCCCTATTAGGGGAAGGTTTCCAATTTGACTAATATTTTTCAAATAGGTTGAAACCACCAACTAGTATTTTTTGTTGTGTGAATTCGACAAAAAGCCGCCTCCAGAATCGAACGCTGATTCTTGGTCATAAACCACTGACTTCTCTCTGAAAATACAGCCTTCTACTAAACCCTTCTAACAGGGAGAACATTCGGGACAGGGGTTGGTTGATGTTGGTTGGGTCTGCATTCAACCTTCAATCCTCCGGTTTGATGGTTGGTGGTTTTTCCGTCTATCCCATGATTTGTGGCAATTTGTAGAGATACATCCAGTAGTGATGGGCCCCCGATTTTTTACACATCCAACAGTAGGATTTTTTTCAACTGCCCAATGCCGTCCCTGCCATCAAGGATCCTGGAGATGGAAGTGCGGACACTGTGCAAATTCGCCCCACGATGGAAAGTCTTTTGGACGAAGAATGGGACTTGCAGACTTCCATTGCCACCGTGAACGGAGGCATTTACATCTAAACCAACACGATGAACTCCCCCAAGAATTAAAAGTTGCCTGCACAGCTGTTATCTACTGGAATGTCCCAAGACTTTTGGATCAACGGTTATATACTTATCCCGTATCACTCCATTTTATTCATATACTTATCCTGATTTTACCCGGTTACGATCTCATGCTCGATCCATTTACTGCTATCATTCAGATGTCTATCCCTAGGAATCCAGACTCTTTTGGGGTTCCAATCCCATCCTTGGAAATAGGAATGGATCGGTGTAATCCCTTTCTTGGGACATACAAACGGATTCTTAGGGTATCCACCTTTAATGGGATCAACTACCAACCTCAACTGGTGATCGCCGGATTTCTGAACCATCAACAGTATCATTCGGATGGGATCCCAGGTTCGCACGAAGACGGTGGATATGGTGGTTTTGATCCACAAATTCGATCCTTAAGACCAGATGCTTGGAATGCACTTGGTAAGGCGAAAATCCATATTTGCCTGAAGGGATCATGGGGTCATGTTACTACAGGGGTCATTAAATGGGACCCATATTGGGGGAAATCAAACATACAAATACATGCTACACGATCCTTTCCTTTTAGGGCACGGTAACATTTTTTTCATGTTGTTTACTCTAGTTTTACGGAGGGGAATATTTCAACGGAGGACATTGCGTACATAAGACGCTAAGTGTTTAGGAATTGTTTCCGATAGAATCCATGTAACTGGTGTTTCTACATGCATTTACCACAAACTTCAACCAAATGAAGGTAATTAAACATGTTTCATGACATTTAACCCGTTCTTCGGGGACATCAAGATGATATTTATGGGAATGCAACCGTTCTTGGAAATTGGATGATCAAATGGGGACTTCGGATCAACTGTTTTGGGAGAAATCACCCGAAATGCTGTAAAAATACATTGTTCCAAAATGTGTTGGAACATTGAAAAACAACGTGGTGAAGGTGATGTTTACATATGTTGGCTAAGGAATGACAAAGATGCCATGGATTCATTTTTGAACCTTGGGGAAGGTGGTTTTTTCAATGATCATATTATATGTTGGACCTACAATCGTGGCAAATAAATGTTTAGTTCGGGATACCCGATCCCAAAAAACGTATTAGTCCTGGTGGTGACGAGCCAGCATCCTGGGTGGCGGGTGGGTAGATCCAATTGAAATTCCCTGAAAAACCCTTGGGACTTCGGAAGATTTTCGCTGTCAGGAAGCGGCGGACTTAAAGAACGCCTTGTGGGATGCGCCTTGGCCTTGGCAAACGAACAGTTTTATCCCCTGAAAAAATGGGTGCGCTTGGAAGGCTTGGGCCGTTTTGAAATGGCCTCGTTTTTGTTGGTGACATGCGTTAGTTTTTTTTTCGGGTGTGAATGAGTGAGATATGTGTGACAGAATGGTTTCTGTGAAGAGGACTCGTCTGACGTTTTTTGGCACTTTTGAGGTGTTTGATGATTTGGTCATTTTGTATGTAATTCACAACATCCTTCGTTACACCCTGGCAGGAAAGTTCAATTCAACTATAGACTCATTGGGGGAAATCTAAAGGGTAACCCCGCCCGAATTCCGGACCCCCAGTAAACAAGGTCTTAATATCATTAATCCTTACATTATTAGGGGCATTAGGGCCCCATTTCAAGGGGGATGTTGTGGCATTAGCCGCGTAGATTCTCATGGTAGAACTGTGGTCATCAGTCTTATCCCTGGTGTCTCATCTCTTCCCCAGTTATGTTGACACTACAAGGTGGGATAAATGGAGGTATGGGGCCCCTATAAGTAGGGTGAAATAACCCCAGTTACCCATGTATAAGGCCATCTACAAGGGTTGTAGCTCCATTATAATAAATAAGGGCCCACCTTGTATAAGACAAAACCTGTTTGTTTTACCTAAATGTATTTGGAGAGATGATCTTGAATTTGAACGATGATAGTTTTGTTTTGCGAAAACATTGTCTCCGGGTTACCTCCCTAAATAGTTCACTATTGTTTTGACTGTAGTTCGGCTGTTCCTTAAGAACATGAGTGATGTACTCGTATCTCAAGACAAAAATGATAAGAGTTGTAAAAATCATCAAGAGAGGAGTTTTAAGAGTAGGTTGGTAAGAACAATCCGTGCTAAGTTACGAACGGTGCCAGAACAGCCTCCCTAGCCTTCCCAGCAAGGAAATGATGGAGAACGATGAATGGGTCAGAGACCTTTCAAATAGCGAAGACTTTGATTGGAAAACGTTGCTGGGTGCAAAAAGATTCAAAATGTTATCATTTCTGTTTTCTTTTGTTCTGCTGTTTGGTGTTGCACATGTGTGGTTCCCTCACGCCCTATTTGTTTTGAACTTCTTTGTCGTTTAATACGTCTCCCTTGCTTTTTCAAGTGGGTAAAAGTTAAGCGCGGGACTGTTTAGGCACAAGGTGTCACCTTTCAGGGAAACCTTCATGGATCCAACCAAAAACCTGGTTCAACATTTGCAGAGCCCATATATGTTGCAGGGAAAACCGTTCTGTTTTTAAATGCTAGGCGATAAGTTTGTTTCTGAAAAGAGTGGTTGAACTTTTTATTAAGGGAAACATCATTTCGACAATTATTTCAGGGTCCAACATTCTGATTTGCTGAGCGGCTAGATGGATACGGGCGTTTTCGGTTCTAGAATTATGTTCACTACAAATCCAAGCCATGCTAAACAGCATACCTGTTGAAGTTGCGGGTGGTTTGGGGGTCACCTTTGCTAGTCCTAGGAATATTGAAAGGTGCAATCTGGGTCATGTTTGGGAGGGCATGTGGAATCGTGTCAGCTGTTCCAACATGACATGGGCCACCCCAAAATAACCCTACCCTGCAAGTAAATGTCAGACTTTGCGACCTACCTAAACCCTGAAAAGCTAATGAATCACCCAAGATATACTGTACATGAGGGGTTTACTATTTTGGTCCCCTATATGTTACCACTTTTCATATAGTTTGGCTTTTAACAATAGGTGTGCTCTCCCAACCAACCCATCACCCACGTGAAGCTTCATCAGGTATTTGCGAGGGATTCCCAAACTGCAGGATGGGTTGGATCTTGGGGAGTTGGTTGCTTTGCCGTTGTTTGATGATGATGATGATGATGATGATGATGATGATGATGATGATGATGATGATGATGATGATGATGCCGTTGTTGTTGGTTCTGACGTTTTTGATGTTCTAAATGTGGAATCCTGCATATTTCCGGGCAAATTAAAGCTACCTCAGCCGAGGTCACCTTAAATTGTGGTTAGGTAAGGGAATACCCTCAATTCAGGTTTAGGAATTATACTAGTTTGCCCAGTAAAATATTTCAAAGACATACCAGTTGGTGACATATTATAATTGACGCAGATTCGATGATACTTTGGGATGCAAAACACCTCAGGATGCCAGTGACAAGTGAAGGTTTCTAGGGATTTGCTACTCAAAATGTAAATCCTGGCAGTGGCTGTTACTGGGAGGATGGCAAATACAGATGATAATGCAGTACACCCCAGAAAACTAACATGGAACCTGAAAATCACCCATTTGAAAAGGAAAAACATCTTCGAAGCCTTCATTTTTTGGGTTCCATGTTAAATTTCGGGGGTGTACTTTATTTTTTGTTTAGGGACTACAAACACTTCAAGTCATACGTCCTGATCGGCCGCTGCGTATCCAGGTTCGTACCCCCGCGTTTTCGTTCATTACGACCCAGCCCTAGGCCCTGGCGAAACCGAGACCCGAAACTGAGAATGGGAGTTTCATGGGAACCAACATCTTAAGCCTACTATAATTATAGTAGCTGGTGGTTTCAAATATTTTTGGAATTTTCACCTCTATTTTTGGGGAAGATTCCCATTTTGACTAAAATTTTTCACGTTTTGGAGGTGATTATTTCACGCCCATTTTTTGCATCATCATCTGAGAATATGATTGGTCGATGCTTAGAGAGGAATTATTTTGAGCTACAAATTGGATCCAGCTCCAACCCTTGACTAGGTGGTAGTTTCAAAGATTTTTGGTATTTTCATCCCGAACCTTGGGGAAGATTCCCATTTTGACGAATATTTTTCAAAGGGGGTGGTTCAACCACCAACTAGCTGGATTTCTCACCATTTTGTTGGGACCCCCACGATTTATCGAAAAAAATCAGGAGATGGTTGATGAAGTGACCAGTTTCAGAGCTGAACTTCACAGGACCTGTTAGAGTTTTTTTTTCAATTTGAGGTTTCCTTTATTTTTTGGGGATGGTGAAACAAACATCCTCGGCAAAAATATCTCCCAAGGATTTGTTGGAAAAGGGTGAACATTGAACATGTTTCCTTCAAAGATACTTGGAGGATTGTCCAAGTCATGGAAGTGTTGGCCCTTCTTTTTTGTGATGTGTGACTTTCCCAATTTTGGGCACACCCCCGAAAACCAGTATGGAACCTGAAAAATACCTCTTGCAAAAGGAAGAAGATCGATCCGAACCAGCATTTTTGGGGTTCAAAATGTTAGTTTTCCGTGGTGTAGTGTCTGAGAAACTACCAGATCGAAAGGTAGTTGAGAAGATGAGTTTCCTTTTCCATTGGTGAGTACTAGTTTTTTGGGACAGATTTTTTTTGTAGGTTGGAAGGTGGAAGTAGAAAAGAAAATGATGATGATACTAAGCTGAGGTCAGTAGCTTGCTTGAACCTAATACCCTCACTTGGAAAGAGAGCCCCTGGCAACTCAAACAGTAACCGTCATGGCTGTCTCTTGCAAGCATTCCAAAAAAAACCAAAATGATAGTATTTACATGTGCTAACTGCAGTTTCCAGATAAATAGTAGGGGATAATTATCAACATGATCAACCTACTGTTTACAGGCTTCTACTTATAGAGATTCCTTCTATTTAAATGCTGTGAGAACCATCCCCAATTTTTCCGGAATGATACGGCTTTTGGTTACCTCCTGACTTTGCCAACCCAAAAAATGTTAGATCTATTTGCATATGCCAGTTAGCGTGTAAAGAGGTCCCACACACACACATCACAGGCCATAGAACATTTTACAGCATCATAGAATAGAGTTTGGTGATTGTGTTATGCAAGCATTTGGGTTCAGGGATATGTATGTATCTTTGGCATTTGCCGAAGAATTAACGGTCGAAAGCAATATGCTACAGGAGTTTCCTCCCTCGGGAATGTTGAACTAATGAGATCCACCAGTCAACAGGCTATCTGTGTGACCAAACAAGTTTCCAAAAAGCCATCAGTTTGAGGTTTTATAGTACTATAGGAAATAGAGGATCATCCCAATTAGTAAGTGGTTAGGAAAAGGCCATTTGGAAGGGGAACAACTCTACCAAAATTTTGGAAATGACTTGCAATCAAGTTCCTATTTGGAGTTTGATGAGATATTTTGGTGAATGAGTTTGTCACATGGCCTCACGTCTAAAAACACTACCCAAAAATGTGGTTGCTTAGTTAGAAGTTGACCAATTATTTTTCTAAACTTATGAAGGGCAGGTGGGCGAAATATCCCAAAATCAGAAATATCTATGAACCTGTAGTGTTCAAACATGTTTTTACTGTATATGTTTTCTCAACACCTTATGTTGCCTGATAAATCCCATTAGGATCCATGGTTAGAATGGTATATTTACCTACTGATTTACCATTAATATCAACCATTCATCTAGTTCGATATACCATTTTCCATGGATCTGTCATGGGAATGATACTGTTGATGGTTCAGAACTCCCAAACAACCACCTGTCATGTATGAAAAACCCTATGAAAAATGAGATATTCTCAACGACTCAACTGGTGCAGGATTCCTGAAACATCAACAGTAGTAACCATCCTTTATACCTCAAAACCATGAAAGATGAAGATGTTACATCCCCAACATGTGGGTTATAACGGTTATAACTTACAACCCCGAAACATGAAGGTTCCGGGGTTCCCATGGCAACCCTTCTTACGCTGGACCATGTTGGAAAGGACAGCCCGATGCAGCTGGTCAGATCGGCCGATGATCCACTTTGTAGCAACGACCCCACGTTGCCTTGGCGGCGTTTTGTTGTTTTTGGGTTGTTTCGGTGTTCTTTAATCCGTTGGGGAGAAAACGACTTCAAACACACTGTGTTTGGGGGCCAATGCTCGGAAAAATTCATCAAAACACACATATTCATTGTGGTGCGGAAGTGTGAGAAACCCGAGATTAACTCTGTTCAGAAAACGGGTTGCCACTGAAGTGGTTGTTTTGATAACATTCGGCCGGACAACCTTCCCAAGTGTTGATGGTGGACTGCCAAGTCTTGCTGGTTTTCCGGTTTCTTTCTTTCACAAGCACATGCTATAGATGGCACCTTCGGGTTTCATGTCGGAATATCTTGACACATAAGGGGTCTGGTTGGTAGGTTCTTTCAAAATCTGCTGGGATGCAGCGTGCCAACTTCGTCTTACTTGCAGGCATTTATTTTTGAGACAAACCTACTGCTGATGTTTCAGAAATCCGGCGGTCACCACTTGAGGTTGGTAAATGTTGGTAGTTGAAAGGGATGAAACCCCGATCCATTCCGAGCTTCTTTTCGGATTGGGTTTTTGGAACCCGAGGCTTGAGGATCCTCTTAGACCAACACAAGTCCAGGACCTGAGCGAAGGGTGTATTTTTTTCATAACCAGGACAGATGCCCAAAAAAAACTTGGAAAGGAACAGGTAAAAATGATCCCAATGTTTCCCGTTTTTGTTGGTCATTTGGTTTTGGTATTACACCGGCACGTTCGTTTTGGGGGTTACATCATGGAAAACAATTAGGACGGCCCCGTACTGTATTGTTTAATATTATCCTCCTAAGATGATCATGGATGTTTTCAAACTGCGTGAGGAGTTACCATCTGATCTACGAAGATTTGCAGCAGAACTTCTTGTCTTTGGAGGACAGACCTGCATATGAAGGATGACGTTTTGTGGACCCCAAAAAATCCGGAATCCGGAAGTTCTATGCCACTTGGAGGTTGAGCCCAGGTAACTGTACAGATGAGAAGGCTCCAAAGAATCAATCGCTGCAATTCGTATACCAAAAGCGTGCCAAAACCAGCAAAAGGCACATTTGAAGGGTTTTGCAGCATATTATTGACACGTCAATCTTCTTTACATTCGGTGCATTTGAGGGAGATGATTTTATTCTGCCACTTGCAGTTTTTGCATTTGGTTCGGTCTCTTCAACTATGGCACCAATACCAATGAAAGGAGTATCTTCATCCACACTTTCCCCCAGAAATTTCCTGGCAATTCGAGGCTACATTCCCCTCCGATGCCACCTTCTACTAAAGAAATAGGGCCTTCTCAAAGGACAATGGTTGTTCGGGGGTGATGTTGGGGCTACCCTTAAATTCCCATGACTGTTGGAAGTACAATATGGGCACTTGGTTTTTGTTGGTCTGGGATGTTTCTTCACATTTCTTCCTCGTTCTGCTGGCGCCCAGCAGAAATGGGAAAAAAAGACAGTCAACCAGATGTGGTGTGGTCCAATTATTTAATCTGGGTGGTGGTTTCAAAGATTTTTCATTTTCACCCCTACTTAGGGAAATGATCCAATTTGATTAATATTTTTCAGATAGGTTGAAACCACCAACTAGTTACATGTTATGAATGGTGTGATAGTCAGACGTAGATTTTGAGACTCACATTTTGACTTGAGATAGACATCAAGTAGATGATTAGTTGGACGGCTAAATGGAGAGGACTCTCTGTCCCACCCCAGACAAGTGGCGCGAATGTGTTTTTTATCAAATCTAGATGATGATCCAATGATCGATGGTTTCATATCGAAGTTGTTTCTTTATGTGTATATATATATATATAAATAATCCAAAGGATGGTGGATAAGCAAGATGTAGGCGCTAAAATTCCAGTTGACTTCATCTAAAATCTTTGAAACAAACGCATGGCGCCAGAAATTGCTGGTTCCCAGGAGATGCCGGTGGATGGTAAGTTTCGACTACCGACACTGCAGGAAAAAAATGTTGTAGCAGCTTTCGGTGGAGCCTGGCCAAAAAAAATGCTAAGTGACACCCGGGCCCGGGAAGGCATCGAATCCGGTCATATTTTCAGATACCAGGGAACCATCGCATATCCCACCAAACGGGAACAGGAAAATCATCGACTCAAAATTGACTTTTCAGGGAATATGTTATTTTCCAGAAAGGTAGTCATTGGGGTGTTCAATCACCTCGTTAGTACCCCCAATAATTCTCCCAGTCTCAGAAGGTGATTGGATCCCCAGAGCTTTATAACGTTTCATCCTAAAAGATGGATATATCGAAAGAGAACTTATTTTTAAAGGGAGCAGCCTGGTCTAATCCCACATTATGTGTATATATATATTGATATATACATATAACTCAGTATCAACATGATATCTGATATGACTTTATTGGACCAGTATGCCGGGAGTAAGTCAGTCCAGGAAAGACACGGAAGTTGACGACAGTTCACCCCCACTCACCCAAACAACCCTTAAAAACTATAGAAATATTATGTTTTTATTTGTTTTATGGGGTGTTTGGAGGTGGTGAGTGGGTAATAAGATGAAGACCATGAGGTAGAAACTGCCGGTGGACGCTATTAACCCAGCTCACGTCAGTGTAAAGGAGGTACCTGGAACTATAATGATGCCCCTGTTCACAACTTATGAAATTGATGTATGCTAGGAGGTGTAATGGAGGTTTGTTTGGTTGGTCATGAGATTCCATGTGTATGGCTCTCTCTCCAAGGTTGATTTTTCTTTGAAGACTACTAAACTTGATGATAAAACTCTAGGCCCAAAAGATCTCACCCTAATGAGTCAAAAAAAGATCAAGAAGCCAAAAGTCGATGAGGAAGTTGCTGTTGAAAACTGGAATGTGTTCCAGCTGGTCCGGGGTTGCTCAACTCACCTTCGGAGTCTCCCATCCGGTGGGTTATTGGGAATTTTCCCTCCCAAAATCCCTCATGAAATTCAGGAATTATATGGAATTATTTTTTCATCCAAGAACAAAGACAGTTTGGCCAGTTGCGACCTACCCTGCCTCGGAAATACTCCTGTAAGATATTTAATATATTATGTAAGCATGGCATTCAGATAGAGAAATAGCTTCAAAATGGACCAACACTTCAGGGTTTGGAACCACATGTTTTCAAATTGTTGCCCAGGAAATTGTTTCTACATGCGGAAGATGAAGAACAAACTCTTGCAAAAGTCAAGTAGTTGCTTGGAATATGTGATTTGGTTGCTTCAATGTCGGGGTGATACTCAGTCTCAAGTCCCCAACATATTCTGAAATGTGGAGAACTGCCAAAGGTTTTCAGGATGGTTTGGCACCAAAGGATTTTTCTGGGCAACAAGGCTGCAACCCTGTAACCCTGGTACCTCAACGCATTTGTGATGATATGACCATCAGAAATTTCCTCCAGCCATACCTTCTGACATGTGAGAACCAAGAACATGACTCCTGCCGAAAGTTGGGGGGTCCAAGATGAGTTTCCTTTGTTTGTTATATATACACCCCGGAAGATTAACATGGAACCTAAAAACCATCCAATTGAGAAGGAAAATAATCTTCCCAACCATCATTTTCAGGTTCCATGTTAATCTTCCAGGGTGTAGTCATCTGTCCCTTTTTAGATCTTTTTGGTGGCTTCAACAAAAACAAACAAGCATTATACTGCCATCGTTTCTTGCATTCAAATGATCTTTCGGCAATTTATGGCGACCTTTCCCGCCGGGTTGGGAAAACCCCAAAAGGTAGTGAATAGTACGGGAATATTCTACCCAAAATGGCCCAAAATTCATTCAGGTTAAGGATTTATATATAAATTGCCCAGAATGATACCCTCCGGTGAACTAACATATCCCTCAAAAAAGCGCTTTTGAAGATGATGTTCCTTTTCTCCAGGTGGGATATGTTAGTTCCCCGGAATGATAATCAACCGTTTCTTTGGTGAATCTTCACTGGGTCCACCAATGCGTTGGTTGGTTGGCAGCATACGCGCGATATCGGGAAGTCTGTATGCAACATATGTTTTTTGTTGAGGCATTGGAAAAAATGTCATCCAAACCGATTTGGCACAGTTTTTTTTTGGAAACCAAAATCTTCCAAATATTTGGCTGCAAAATATGGTGAGCTTTATTTTAGCCATATTTTTTGGAAAGAATCCAAAGAAAGGGAATTCAGGGATTTATCCTGCTGAACTGTTGCATCTGGGGAAAACATCCGAAGTTTAGGATTGGGACAACGATTGGAATGAAGGTGTCTTTTTTGAAAGGGTACTAGGGTGCCCATGGAACTTAGTAACGATTGTTAGTAAGTTGGTTTATGACCTATTTTCGGGACGAAATCAACTTATAGGGGTTATCCATTTACTAAGTACCATGGACACCGCAGTACTCCTTCATAGTCATGAAGCAATTACAACCAACCATTGTTGCTTCTTTCTTCAAAACTTGCTGCTGGTTACGAATACCTAAACCAACCTTCATACCAAGACTTGGTGTTTTCTCTTATTTTTACCCCAAAGACCTTCAAAGACAAAATGATCCTAATTTGAATTGGCGAATCTGTTTTTGTCTCAAGTGGTTCAACCACCTATATCCAAGAAATCGAGTCTCAACGGTTTGTTTTTCAGGTCATAAGTGTTCACTCTCCGTCACCCTCCTGTTGATGGTTTTTCGAAATCCCGGACAACCACATGGCATTTATAAAACCCCCTCGTGAATCATGGGATTTCCAACTACCAACTTCCCTCAACTGGGTGCGTGGAACCGCCGGAAATTCTGAACCTTCAACGTTTGTTTTTCCCGGTGTTGTCTGCAGGCTCCGAAATGTCTTACCGAGAATTGGAAGCTTGGTTTAAAAAAGATCGTCGACTGGATGAACGCCATTGAGCAATGAAAAGAGGATTACCTGGTTGTTCAGGGTTATAGAGAGGGAATTATATACCGTCCAGTTATGTGGGGATTATTTCATAAACCATGAAATAAGGATCCTATTAAACAATCAGGATTCAATAAAAAGTACGGCCGTTTTTTTTGCTCGTGGCTCAATTGAAATTGAGTGAAAAACGAAGCACCTTGCTTCTCCTTGTTTTTCCGACATTGGGAATGCTTTTCCGACATTGTTTAATTGGGACGATACCTATAAAATTACAGACAGTCCGTGAAATGGGAACGATCCTATCAAGCAACTACTCGTAGTATCATGTCATCGGATGCTGTGTTTTTTTGTGTTATGGATTGGATCTACCCCCCACCAATCGGATGCAATGGTGGCTTAAATGAAGCTTTAGGTAGGGATTTTCGACCCTAAAAATGGCATCCTATCCCCAGAATCTTCTTCCCGTTCCCAAACAAAAATCCTTTATGTAATACTCTCCCGAAGATCCCGAAGTTTTAACATAGACCCTGAAAAGTTACCTTCCCAATAGGAAAGTAGTCTTCCAACCGCCATTTTTTATAAACTTCGCGGGGGAAAGGTGAGACGTTTCTTGAAGATCCAAAGCGAGACATTGACTTTGGTAGAGGTTGCTGAAGACAGGCCGCATGACGTGCAGAGTTATCAAGTTCTCTTCACTAAAAGAGGGGGGTGGGATGAAGGAACCTATAATTCGAAGGATCATTTTTGTTAGAGCTACACAAAGATCCTTCAAAAACTGTATCATTTTGGCCGGGGATGATTATGTATACTGTTTTGATCTTTTTGTAGTTGTATACGGACATTTAGATATATATATATACATGTACTATGGTACTTTTTTCAAGTTTAGTACATGCACTACCTATGGTTAAGGGGATCCAGCCATATCCGCAGAAACTGGGAGTTGTTTTATTGGCTATGGAATTGCGGCTAAAGAAATTTGCATAATGTGATATATGGAATATGCATCACTGTATTTCCATTTTTCTACAAATGGACTTATGTTCATTGTGAACATTCCCCATGTATAAAGAGTCTCTTTTAAAAGCCGATATGACGGCTTAAATCATATACAATCTCTAGTCTCATTTCAAAGACCCCTTGAGAGGTGTGGGGAAATCTCACACTTACCATATGAACCTTAGCATGCAGCTCCTAACCACTGGACGTTCACCTTTTTTTTTCCGTAAAGATCAGGAAGTTCCACACGGTACTCGAAGATTCCAGGCATATATATATATATACATATGCCAAGACATCTTTCACGTTGACTCATATCTTTTATCAAACTGGGAAGTTTACAACCTCCTAATCCATTTTTGAATGAAGGGAACTGTATTGGATCAAGGGGTAGTTGACAGTTCAAAAGAAGATATTTGTTTCTGGGTTCTGAAATTTCATTGAAATTTCTGGGCAACCTGTATTCAATCAGCCGCGACCGAAGATATATCATTGATTTTTTTTCGAGCCACTCCAACAAAGACAGGTTTTGATCAGAGGATCTTCCAATCAATAGGTGTTTGTTCGGTGATGTTCAAGTGTTTTTCCCTGTTGTTGTTGTTGTTGTTGTTGTTGTTGTTGTCGTTGTCGTTGTCGTTGTTGTTCTTGTTGTTGTCGTTGTCGTTGTCGTTGTCGTTGTCGTTGTCGTTGTTGTTGTTGTTGTTGTTGTTGCTGTTGTTGTTGTTGTTGTTGTTGTTGTTGTTGTTGTTTTCGAGAAAAGGCCATTACTCACTTCTCAATATTAGACTACCTGACAGTTTTTTTCAAGATATGGCCGATATCCACCGTTTCTCCACAGTTAGACTATTTCACCCCAACTAAGCAGAATTGGACCCTTTGGTGATATCATGATGCAAAAACTTCGTATTTCAGAAACCAAAAAAAAGTGGCTTTAAAAGTCCGCCAGATTTCAGCCATCTTTAGTCTCAGCTCTGACTTTTCAAACGAATGCGTCATTTCCTCGCCAAACGTTTTTTTCAGATACTCATCAAATCCATCCGGCTCTCAATATGTTTTGTTCTGACAAACAAGGCAGCCGCAAGTTTCCCACTGGTTTCGCAGGTTTCCAAAAATTGCCCCCCTTTTTTAACAAACCGTGATTTGGTCCACAGGAATCTCTTGGAGTTTGATTGCTTGCGGCTGATCTGGAAACTCCGTTGCGATACCCATGAAAGGTGACATGGCGATATCATGTCACGGCTGTATCACAGTTTTCGTTTGAATATGTTTGGTACCCCCAAAATAACCGGTAAATAAGCGCTAGGTGATAGATACCAGCAGCCCAAGAAGACGTGTTTTTGTTCCTTCCATTGTTATTCCTCATTCAGTTGTTGTTGTGGTTGTTGAACAATCGAGGATCCAAGTTTCGTTCAAGAGTTCGGTCCTCTTCGCTAGGAACAAAGTCCAATGTTTTTAGGTTTGTTAGATTCTATCCCTAGGCATCCGGTCATATTCTCAGCTGATGACTGGGGTGTCCACTCACCTCCGAAAGGCATGGGAGTATTTAGGTTCCATGAAACCATTCTCAGAAGGTGAGCCAGGATTGGATCCCTAGGGTATATAGAATGAGACCGTCGGTTTTCAGCATGTTCCACTTTTTTTATGACTAGGTGATGGTTTCAATTCGTTTTTTATTTGCACCCCGAAACTTGAAGATGAAGCCATTTTGACAAGCATATGTTTCAAATGGATGGAGAAAAACCAGAACCTATAGTTATCCAACCTGCTGAAACTAACATAGTCCCTAAAAATCAATGGTTGGAAGATCAAACTCCTTGTGGAAGGCCCCCTTATCAGGGGCGAACTGTTAGTTTCAGAGAGGTAGCGGAGCTCATTTTCAGGGAATGGAGAGATTTCCTCTTACAGCATCTTGGCGAGAATGTTGGGAAGTATGTCCTAGGAAGGGGACAGCTTACTTGAAGGATCCAGGACATTTAGCAATTTAGCTACTTAGATAGGAACTGAGATATAGAATAAGGCCTCTCTAGTCGTGCTTGAGCTGCAAAAAGGACCGGACCCCCAATGCTTTGCCCTTTTATGTGACAAGGGCCAAATTTGTTACTTGGGTATTTTTTCAATGGCTCAAGCCCTTGAAATGGGAGTCCCACGATATACAGTTGAGCCACAAAAAGAGGGTTGTTTGCGCTTATACCCTCAGTTAATCCGGATTCAATTGGAATTTGTTTATTGCACTTTTTATGAGAATCATTTGATGATTAATCAATATCCAGAATCATAGTACCGTACAACAGCTCATCAACTAATTAACCACCAAGTAGGGTTAACCTTTAAAGATTTTGATAGTCATGATGTGTCATGATTATGAGGATTTACCCCCCCAAAAAAAAATACATAGATACTAAAAATGATGCTGTTTAGAATACATCATATATCTATCTCCTTTCAATTAAATCCTGCACCAGTGGATAGCTAGTTTATCACATTGTTTTCAGAGTTTTATACATCCCAGGTGGTACAGGATTTCTTCCATCAGCAGTATTTTGAGCATCCATATTTTAGGGGTGCATTGGGAATGCTTTCACCAACCAATCAGATTTCATGAGTCCGATTTTTCTGGTTCTAAAAGTAGCTCTAATATACCAACAAAATACTACAATTATTGTAGGTATAATGATATAATATATGTTCCTATATGTGTAAAAATAATATAAATAGATTAGATATATACCAGGTTGTCTACATACCGGTTTGGAGGTTCTATACTACTGCACCAAGCTGACCGTCATGGTTCCCCCCAAAAAACAAAACGACGTTGATTTGGTGGGAAAGGTATCTGCCCAGGATGGGAAGCAACTCGTGAAACGAATCCTTGATAATCACCGAGTCACCTGGAAAACTTGAACCCCAGTTTTGGGTGCGTAGAAGTTGTTTTCGTTGGCTTTACCAACAAGGTTTCCTCTTTGGAGGTACAGCTATAAACAATGCTACAAGTATATACATCCCTACTGAATATGATCATTACAAGAATCAACATTCGGATCGGCCCGCATTTGTTGGAGATTTTTTGCCAACCCAACAAAAACAACAACGGGCATCAAAAAGATACCCCCCCCCGGAAGTTTAACAGCGAAAGCCCCTGAAAAATGCTGCTTGGAAGATTGGAAGATGATCCGGCATTCCTATTTGGTTTCCGCAACTTTTTTGGGGGCAGCCTCGTTAAGGACAGGCCTGAACCTGAACACAGAGTTTGGTGACTGTCGAGAGGCTGGTTTGTTCAGTTTTGGCCTGCAAAAACCAAAAGGTGGGTTGTACTGACTTATATTTCCTTCATGTATATTATATACATATACATAGTTGTCAGATGTGTTTTTTGAAACTTCTATGGAATGTGTTTTTTTCAGAGTTTATATACCCGTTTTGTTTTGGGATGGTGCTCTAAATATATGAATTTTTGATGATGGTTCTGCATACCTGAAGGGTTTTGATCAAATGACACTTCATACATGCAGCGTTCCGGTGGGACATCCTTCACGGTGGGGACGTCCCGTTTTTTGCAGGAAGCGATCAATGGCTAAAATGGCCAGGAAAGCCAATCTTCCCAATCCAGCCTCCCTGTTTGGAGTTTGGAAAATTGTAGGTCCAAGGATGTTGTTAGATAGAAGAATTTGGCAAAAGTTTTTTTTCATGTTCAGCAATAGTGAGAATACGTTCTAATTAGTCATTGGAATGGCGGGACCATGCCTGTTTAAAAGAAAACAACGGATGTATTTTTATTTGCGCCATTTACAACTCAGCTTAGGAAAGATTTATTGCCTTTCAACCGGTAACCATTTATTTGGATGATCCCAGAGGTGTGCTAAGTGGTCAATAAATGGGACATATGATATGGCCATACAATATCCCACGTATTGTGAGCATTGGCCATATACGATTTTCTCGTAAACAGGCGAACTGGCGAACTGTTAGTTTTAGAGAGGATAAATCTTCCCTCCTGGAGTTTATTGAGAATTCTGTCTTCCTGTCTGCACTAAGAATCAACACATCAGGTTGAAAACACCATAGTAAAATAATACATGGTGCATTTGCAACCCCGAAATTTAAGATAGATACCGCAATAGCCATATACTACATTTTCCAAAGGCCTTCATTTTTAGTATCCAATGTGAGTTTTGGGTATCCATTGGTCACCTGGGTATCATTTTCACGCCAGGGCCTCGAATGCTACAAGCTTCACCATGAAATCAGTGAAGCTTTGGGGTTTTTGGAGACGCTTGGTGATCAGTTTTGAGCAATGAAAAAACCCTTGGTATCCAAGCTTGTTTCAACACACCTTCCCAGATGCTCAATGTATGGTTTTTTTTACCTACATTTACCCCCTAAACTACCCAAATGTAGGTTTATAGACCATAGATTGAGCGTCTGGGCTTTGGAACACACCCCTAAACCTTTACCAACATGCCATTAGCCGGGATTCCTTTCATAGTTGGGGGGAATTGCCTAAAGTGTGCTCTACGGGTTTGTTGTAATTTGCTTGGATTGTAGTATCTTGAGTTTTATAAGCCATAGGATCAATGTAGGGTATATTTACCTTCATGTGTCAGTAAAATCATGCACATGTAGATAAATATGCCATACATGGATCCGATGGGTTCAGGGGATGAAACACTACCTCAAATTGTATGAGGTTCATATTAATGCTACTATTTCCAAGCCCACTCGTAAGCTATCCAGTCCTTAGTCATAGGAAAATGTTGGGGAAAAATTGGGCACTAATCACTATTGGATGGAGTATGCGGGGGTTCGTACTACCCAGATGTAAAGAAAAAGGATTGCAACGAGACACTGTAAGGATCGGTGTTAACCAACCAGGATTTCATGGAATGTAAGCGAAATGATCCCGGAATTAACAAGGGCGTTAGTAAGCCGCTCGCAAGCCATTTAGCCAACTTGAAGAATGATGCAAATGTTGTTCAAGAGACCTGTTTTTCATTATGAACGACCTTCTTTTGTGGCCAAGACCATCGAACTTTGTTTGAACACTCCGAATCCGAGCTTGGGATGATATGTTTCCCTAACAAATGCATGGAGTTAAATTTTGGAACACCAATCCATTCCTCAAAAATCACATGGATGGACCTACAAGTTGTTTTTTCGCATGGGTCCGAAACACCCTTCAGCATTTTCCGTCAATTCCACTGAGACGGCGGCAGTCAGTTGGCACCTGGCGCCATTGTTGCGAAATGCTCCGGAGATGCGAGAGGCGAAGTTCGGTGGCGAACCGTATATGAGCACGACTCATAGACCAATACCTGGGAGTGGCGGCAAGCCATCTACTTTCTAGGTGGTATATATCCGATGATATAAGGATTTGTATGATATTTTAATCCCCGGTGAAGTTAGGATGCAATGTTGGAAAGCACTTCTCCAAAACCGAAACCCTGATTGGTTTACTCTTCCATCCACAATTAATTCTGGTTAAGTAGAAAACGTGTTGTCACCAAGATTTGTTTCGAGTAAGAAAGGGGTAATTTTCTACTTGGACGAAAAGGGTAACTTGTTGCCAATGTCTTTTCGGAGGAGAAATTGTAGGTTAACGGTTTGGTTGAAAATATTCGCAGCAGCAGGAAGGCATTTCCGAAAAGCAGTGCCAAAAAGCCTCTATTTGATTTGTATTTGCGTGTGTGGTGGTGTATATATATATATACTATATAGATACCTATCTTTATACATTCATAGTTGTATGTTTTATTTACATATACATCTTGAGTCTAGAGTTTAGAGTATGATCTTTATCTCCAAATTGAAAATGAAGTTCAAACGTTGAACTTATGGAATGCTCATCCAGCTGTTCAGTTTTTGTCTTAGGTGGGTTTGGTTCAGAAGGGGTACAGTCGTATGGATGGATGTGGGTAGTGTAGACTTAATGGCAAGTATGGATTCCATCAAGCACATCCCTTTGGTGTGAATGTTGAGGTTTGAATTTGTTGCCATTTTCTTCCGGAAAAAAAAGAAAAAAGATTGGCCACTGGATAAACTGATGAGTACAAGGTGGTCCCCTACGATCGTTATAAATGGAGTTATAATCCCTATAAATGCCCAAGAATACATGGGTAACTGGGGTTATAACCCCTACAAAAGAAGTAGAGTTATAAACCTAGTTATAGATTGGTAGGGGGCCTACCTTAACTTGAAGGGTCCCAAAGCTGATTGGCCTTCATTTTTCAGGGTGGCTTCCTGAGACGTGCTATGTTTTTTTGTTGAATTGGTGGATGCTAAGAACTCACCTTGGGTGCTAAGACAAAAATCGCATCAAGATTTCCCACCAAAACAAAAGAACACATTATGTTGACCAAAAGTCTGGTTGAAGGTCTCCCAACGAAAAAATACTCGGAGCCTTCGTATCCCATAGCATCCAATGTATGCTATGTTTTAGATATATACTGTGTATATATATATAGTATAGTATCATAAGCATTCAAGCTAAATGCATTTTGGTTGATTCCGTAGTGAAAATAGATGGGTAATTCGCCACTCCCAAAAGGTGGATAAGTAAGGGGCCATGATAAACCAATACAGTTGCGCCATCTACTTTTCGAGTGGAAATTTATACGCCATACGTGGATGGCTCAAGGGGATAGTTGGATGCACCCCTGCCAACGTACCCCTATGGCCCTATGGGAAATCCCTCAAAAAAAAAAAACTGTTCAGTGGGCAAATAGTGGGTTTTTTTTCATCCCTATGGGAATCCCACCAGCTATAAAAACCATGGGTACCCTGGGCCAGGTGCTGCGATGATTTTGCGGACATTGTGCATGCCACGGTAGCTCGGCGTTCTTGTCAAAAAACAGTGGGACTTTGGTTCCAAGGTAACTTCTTTTTTGGAATATGCTTACACCCCCAATTTTTGTTCATTGATACAAAAATGATGGTTTGGAACATGTATCTTCTTTTACATGTGTCTAGGTTTGGTCTTAAATTTCAAAGGTGTATCTTAGATATCATGGCTGCTTTCAAAATTTGTTGTTATGTAGTTTCACCCCGTGAATTTGAAGGAGATTATCCAATGTGACAATCATATTCTTCTTCAACTGGGTGGGGAAAGGCACCAAATAGTATTTTTGTTTATATAATATTTATCAGTTACCCGTAAGTTTTAGGGGCCTTTTCCAAACAGCACAAGGATGTTCAACTGCAGTGACTGAATAGGTTTAAAACAAAAGATCCATCTTCCCCACTTGGACTTAGAGGTTTGCTTGGAGACACATTTAAGGAATCATACAGTTGCTAAAAGTTAATGCTGATGCTTCAGATATCCGACGGTTGCACCAAACAAGATCCCAATTCGGGCAGAAGGCTTCCATACCGATTTTTTATATACCATTATATATTGATTAATTACAAAGACATCTGTATATATATATATATACGTACTTTACATATATACATATTATACATATCACGTGGTTGGGCCAAATTTCCTATAGCTGGTAATATTCATACCTTTTTTTCTCCTGATGACGAAGCTGTGGTTGATAATAAGTGCCATTTTCAGTAGGGTTGTAAGTTGTGGCCGCCATTGTTTTTCTTATCTACTTCTGATTCGTACCTTAGGCAACGAGAAGTAGCATTTGCTATCCTCAAAGGTTCCATAGAATTTTCCAGAGATTTGGGAGGGGTACGGGTACTCTTATAGTTTTTCGGTCACGCCCTAATGGGCCCTGGTTTTGGTAAGTCTGGTACCCAGCTGAAAAGAAGCCTCCAAAAAAACGGCCTTGAGGGTGCAGTAATTATTGGGATGTTTGAAGTTGGAATGGCTGAAATTGTAAACTTGCTGGTTTATTTGGCCCGGATATCCGGTGTCAACATCCTTGGATGTGGATTTTGAGGAGTTTTGGAAGATGTCAGGCTTCAATTTTGGAGTTTGGCCCAGCACGTGGGGAAATTCTTTCCTTAAATTAGAGTCGTAAGTAGCATGGTTTAACCCTGGTCTCTAAGTATTTTGTATCTTGTGTGTATACTGTCACTATTTTATTTGCCATCTACCAATCCCTAGCTTTATATACGATGTAAGTTTCCATGGGAGGCATGTAGTAATCAGGTCAAATTTCGTGAAGTGAAACCACAAAAATTACTAAAATCTTGGAACCCTTTCAATCGGAATGTGCTGTTTTTTCCAGACTTCAATTAGTTGTGTATGATGATTGTGATCTCCAACCACATCCGATTTTCAGCATGTGAAGTTAGGTTTTGAATGCGTTCTCCTCAGCTATACATTCTAGGGTAGTTTAGATGTATGATAGCTACAATGACCTTTTAACGATGACACAGTCGTAAAAGGCGATATTTACCATCACTCCTTGGTTTGATGCTGTTAGGGTATGAGATGTTTGATTGATCTTCAAGCTATTTTGGAAGTAGAAGTGATTCCGGATGCGGTTGGATGCGTCACTGGATGTGGTTCTTTATGTTGCTTCTAATCTTCTATGTTAGCAAATGTGTGATCTCCGCTTCAGACATGAACCACAAGCCACAAAGATGGGGGTTTTGTTCCCAGTTTGCTCCAAAATAGCCAGGCTAGCCTTATGTTTCACCACAGGTTTTGTCACGTAATAAGGGCCTTCTTAGATAGAAGTAAAGCTGGCTATTTTTTTGGGGGGGGAAAGGTCATTTAGGGGCAGGTAGGTTTGTGTTGATCATCCGCCATTCTCAAAGGACCTTGCAAGTGCAGTGATGGCGAGTCGATATCACTGTTGGTCTGGCAATTGGACCTTGCCCATAGGAGAGTATCTTTGAAGCAGCAAGAATTTCTTTGGATGCCCAAAAAGTATAAATCCTCCGAAGTTGCTGAAAGTGGCTCATTACAGGGGTTAGTTAAAGTTAATAATTCAAATTACACTTGCAAGTAGTTACTAGTTACTAGTTAGTTATTAAGTAGAGTGCTATGAGCCAACAAGTAGGCTTCCCCCGAAAAGAATGTTGGAAGCAAATTTCCCAAGCCTGATTTTTTCCATTACGAGTCTTCGACAGGCGCAATGGAAGTACTTCTCTTTTCAGGGCCATCCCCTTCACCTAGGATAATCTTCACTGGGAACCAAAGTGGTCTTCCAACACCCTCACCTTTAGGTCCTTGTTGTTGTAGTCGAGGTCCCTATATAAAATCTATATAAAGGTTAGAAGTCATGCAAAAGGCACCTGCTGGGTCTTTCTTTTTCTTCCCTTGTTTGTTTTTGTTCGCTGTTTAAAGCTTGTGGAGATCTGAATTGGGGAGAAGTTTTTTCGGAGACAAACCACCAATCAATCTGCAGCATCAGCCCTCAAGGAGAAATACGGAGAAATCCCGCCGCAAAAATGTTTATCAAATCTGTCCCTGGATAATGCCTGAAGTTTGCGAAACAGTTGGCAACTGGGTACCCTATAGTTGCAAGTAGTATTTTAAGAAGTTGTATGTTTTCCCTGTCCCCACTAAAAGTCACAGAAGGACGTTTTGTTCAAATTTGTCCCAGAACTTTCACTTTCACCCAGTTTTTGTGGGGGTAGCCACCTGAAATTCCCCGAATTACTCCAATGACTAACCCTTGATCCTACAGGGGTGATTAAATTACCCATTTGGGGAGATTCAAACAATGCAAATCTGTGGTGATTTTGAAGGATTTCCCCTGAATAGTGCATTGTTGGGTTGGTAATATAATGCCCCCGTCCGAATTTCTATGGCCAAGTCGTTTTTTTTTTGCCATAGGATCTTCTTTACGCACGACTCCATCAACACGCGCTTCAAAGATGGGAGAGTCTCTTATCTTCATGCATATTTTGCTGAGTTTTCGGTTGCGATGTGGTGGTTTGTTTAAGGTCAAAAATCTAACGACCAGGTCGAGGCAATTTGGGGGAATCCTCCACCTACAAGACCTTTGATTCAGCTTTGGAATTTCAAATTCGCTGGATGGAAATCCTACTGTTGATGGAAGAAATCCCAAACAACCACCTGGGATGTAGAAAACCCTGTAAGAAAATTTGGGATAAACTGCTGTACCTATTAACTGATGCAGGATGTCAACCATCAACAGTGCCACCGATCAGATTCCTGGGTGGAATAAGGATTCAAGGCCTTCTGAAGGGCCAATGCTGGGTTTCATTACGTTGTGGAAAGGAATCCTTCCTTGCAGCCCTTCACCAACCCGGAATCTTAAAGATCAAATCCAGAGTTTGGTCTTGAGATATGGAGAAAGCAGGCCGAAATTTCAGGGATTTACCGTGAACAGTGCACCTTTGTATGTGTTTTTGTTTCTGGACTTTTTTTGTACTCTCCTTTTTCGTAGATCTTCATGTCGTGACATGTTAGATTTCAAGGGTATGTTACATTCAAGTTGTTTCCCCACAATTTTCCAGGTAACTCTAGCAAGTAGTATTTCAGTATTTCCACGTGCACTTGCATGTTTGATTGCTAAATTGATCTACGTATATGTATAGAATGACTGATAGTTTGAACCAAGGTGTTGGAAGAAACCGTCGATGAGCTGATGCGTGTTCCCCAGAAGATCCAGGAGTTTTGGTCTGATAGCTTCAGTGACCTATGTTTGATAAAAGTGTTTGTTTTCAGTCCATTTATTACATCACTGAGACAAAAGAAGCGCCCTTTGGAGGCTTTTGATGGACCATTTATGGGAGCTGATAGCCCCATCCAACATGGAGGTTATCCGGTTATGCATCTAACATCTTGCGATGAGAATCATCGACTCCTGGGGTGTATTTCAAGTCATCGACTCGTTGGGGATTCACCTTGGGGGGAATTCCGGAAGTTCGTATGAACCATCACCATCTATCTATATACCTGGAACCTGTGTGTCCTCGATTTTCGGGCTTCAACCCTCCAAAAGAAGGCCCGAAGGCCCTTAACAATCAAAACAAGGGTCATTTTTGGGTTCCAGATACATGAACCAATGACCTAAGAATCTACTCACAGTCTCTTGATAGAATAGGATTTGGATGGGGGGTTGAATCTCATCCTGAACAAAAGCGATTTGATATTCAGAATCCCTAGATTCTTATAGAACCGTCCCCGATTCTTTCTGGGATGCTTAGTTTTGAAAAAGAAAAAGGTGTCTGAAAATTGGGGCCACAAGAAATATCCTTCATATTTCAGCCAACTTGCACACCCAACAACAAAGTTCTTGAGTCAGCTCCAGGGTGTGTGTGATTCAAGTGTGTGGCATTTTTCTCCAAAAGAATCACACTACGGTAAACTAACATAGCTACAAGTAGCCATGGAAAATGTTTATCTTTCCTGATAAATTTCATCAAAATTGATAAATTAGGTGGATTTTCCAGTCAGCTATGTTCGTCTACCGGAGTGCAGCCTTTACAATACTTATAGGATCCATGGGACTGGCATATTTTAACCTACGTTTGGTTGATTCTTATTGGTAAATGTAGGTAAACATACAATCGTCCCACGGATGCTGTGGGTCCCACAGCCTTTACGCCAGGACATCCCCAAGATGAGAGTGATGAAGTACCACGGAAGGTACCACAGCATCGACAATCGTCGACTGCGCCTTGGAGTTTATACCTAGGATTTTTTCCAAAAAAATAGCTGATCTTTAAAAGGTGGCGAGCCGGATGATTTCCAGATATTTGTTAGCCATTTGTTAAGGATCACATCAATGAACCAATCAGTAATTTGATTGGAACAAAACGTTTAAACTAACGCTGCTTAGGTGGTGCATCAAAGAAGTGGCTAAGAGGCAAGAAACTTCCATCAACGTCACGGTGGAGGTCAAAGGCATTGCAGGACCATCGAGGACCTCGACCGTCAATGGACAGTGCCTTGGGCAGAGCAAGCTTTTCCACCCAAGCAGGTGCATAGTCAAAAAAGTCCTTCATGAACCCGAAAAATAACCCAGTGTTTAAGTGGGTGCAACTGAGAATCCATCCTGTTACACAGATGAATCGAGAAAGTTCACATTATTTGTTGCAAACATAATGTTCCTTTTCCTAGTTGTGTTGATGTTCATCTTCGTATTCATGAAACATTTGAGACGGGTATGAGGCGTCATAAGTATTGGATCTATATAACTTAGTTTGGTGTTCATGTTCTGTGAGTTTCGTGCATAGGTTACCTTAATACTGTAATTTTCCCATCTGTTGGTAACATATATACAGTGAAAGTCCAACACCATGCGCCCACATAATGTTTCTTTTGGATGATCCAATTTTAAAAGAAAGGATTCCCTTCAGAAAAAACTGCCAACTTTGGCTGGCTTGGATTTCTTTATTTCTTTGTACATCATATATTTGGGTGCTTAATTTGATACTGAAATCATGGCGGCTAATTCCTGGCTAAGTCAATCGATATCCCTGGTCTGCCAATATCCTCCAAATACCTTCCCAGGAGGTGTTTGGACAGCCTAAAGGCCTACTCACAGGGTATTTGGAAGGCTATGGTATTTAAAAAAAATATATATACACGTTTGCCCATTCCTTGCTCTGTTTAAACTCGATCTTTGTGATCTTCGTGGCTTTCGCAAAACCGAGGGACAGAGATTTCTTGATGAAATTCTTCGATGCCTTCTCCACAAGGTGCCTCGCATGGAGGGTTTGGGAGGCCTTCGCCCTCGAAAAGCCTGTTGGGAATACGTGGATTGATTTATCCCAAACGTTACACTGTCCTTATTTAGCAATTTGTTTAGGATTTACTGGGGTGAAATGTCATAGCAAGGGAAACCCCTTGCTTAAGGTTTTGAATGTACCAAAGATTGGCAAGTGATTGGATATGCTCATCGTTACATATTTATCAGTGCCACGGGCCATTTTGTACACCAAGATTCGTGGAAATTTCATCCAAACATGAATCATTTGGTGA
This sequence comes from Breviolum minutum Mf 1.05b.01, assembly GCA_000507305.1. Taxonomy (NCBI): domain Eukaryota; class Dinophyceae; order Suessiales; family Symbiodiniaceae; genus Breviolum; species Breviolum minutum. The sequence continues at coordinate 83,850 of DF240105.1, forward strand.
CAAACGGAGTTGTCAACGTCATGTTCCGGGTGATGTTGGAACATTTCCTTAACGGAATGGCTTGTAGCTACACTTTATGAGAAGGCTCCAGAGGTCAAAATGTGGTTGTATTATTTGCTTTTTGCAAAGGTTTGATTCGAGACAATACCGTGCTACGACAAAAATCGAACCCCCAAAAGATACACTTCTTTATATGACAACAAAAGGCTATACTGTACCAATTGAAATCAATTGAATAGACTTGACAATGTCGGCCCTTTTTCGGCACGTTTTTGCGGCTTGAAGAGCCTACACAGAAATCAATTTCGGTCAGGATACTTTTCGTTATGTTCAGATTCACCGGTTCTTTAGGAAGAAATGTTGATACTCTCTTTGCATATGAAGATGTCTATGCTACTTTGGGGACATATAAGTTCCAATACAGTTTCAAGTTGTAACCCCAGTTATACTAGACATATAAGTCAGTACTGTTACGGCATATCCGCAGTTGCCATCTACTTGTGATTCTTTCAAAAATGGACCTTGGGAGTGTTTACCTGGAAAAAAAATCTCACCATTTAGAGCTGTCAAAGTTGGGGGGTTCCTTCAATCCTTGTGCAGGAATGATGGTCAAACAGTGGACTATGGCCGGAGACGGAATTGCCGCGCACGTTGATTGGTTGACGAAACGGAAGCCTGTTGCAACACCAGTCTTTTAAATAGATCTTGGACCTACATATCACTACCGTTGATGAAAAAATATCCTGCGATTGCACTAACTGATATGGAGAATCTCCCATTTTTGGTGCGGAAAAGTTTCATAATATGTTTGAAAAAGTGGTGAAGCGGATTTCCATATTATCAACAGCATGTCTCACACTGAGGAACTTCAATTTCCAACCCACAATGTTATCAGGTTCTCAGCATGGCAGCTTCCCCAAATAATTGGTCCGTTGTGACTACCCATACTTATCCCGTGGAATTCCTATGAATCCCTATTTACTGGCGGTCCCTTTTAGGTTTATCACCTTGTCATCCAATCATCGAACAAATGAGAAACTACTCGTAGTTGAGGATTGGAAATTGATCAGTGAAAATACACTGGTGTGTTAAATATCAGCCAAGCACTTACAATTGGATGGGATCACTGCCTCAAGGTTTAAAAAGAGACATTTTGTTGGTTTTTGCCACTCCTTCTCATGTCATGTTTCGATATGTTTTTCGGACTCCAGTTAAGGTGCAACATGAAAGTATCTAAAAAAAACCTGGTCAAAAAGCATCAACCTCTTCCAAACCTACCACGGTTGTTTCACATGATGTTTAAGGAGTTCCAGGCTGCATTCCAGGCTTCAGTTCTACCCAAGTTTGTGCCATTTATATCCGATAGCCACATCGTGAAGATGCTGAAAGCTGCGCAGGAAAAGGATGTCCATCCTGCAATTTGACAAATGTACCACGTAGTTCTTGGGATGATACCCTGGTCACGTTTTTCGCCAATATATCCAACTAGATGCAAAAAAAGTATCCTACAAAACCACCAAGGAAGAGTCCAGAATTTTAGCAACTCGCCCCTAAAAGGTGGCAAATGCAACAAACAAATCAGGTTTATACGAAAGTTCATGAATTGCCAAGCAATCTTTAAGCAACTAGGGTATCACTACTGGGAGCAGTTAAGATTTAAAACAATTTCACACCCAACGCGGTGGTGACGTGGAAATACGAGGAAAAAAACTCATTGTTCACAACTCCTGGGCGCCAATTGCTGGGACCAAAGGAAGGGGGGGATTGAAGGGTCTTATGATATACCCTCCCTGAAACTACCATGGCAACCTGAAACAATGACATTCCCAAAAGGAAAATCATCTTCCAACCATCAATTTTTTAGGGGGCTTTTGCAGTTAGTTTCAGCAAGGGGAGGCCGGGGATTGTGTTTTTGATGTATATAATTTGTGTCTGATGGGGCCGCCGGCCACATTTTGTTCTTGATGAGATCCTACAATCCTACAATTGCAAATTGACTCAAAGATATGGGTGTTTCCGAAAATAGGGGTACCCCAAAATGGATGGTTTATAATGGAAAACCCTATTAAAATGGATGATTTGGGGGTACCACTATTTTCGGAAACATCCATATATGATGTTTCTGTTTTTGTTGCTCCAAAGTATCCTCTTTGGGGGTAGGGTTACTTTCATCCTATCTTTAAAAATTGTTTTTTGAGATTCTGTTAGATCAAAGTAGGGACATTCCCAATAAAATTCCCGTTGATGTTGAGCAGTAAAACCGTAGAACCAGTATGTCCTCCTCTCGATATGTACTAATGCAAGCATTTCTGCTAGATACCACCCAAGCTCTTCCCAGAACGATTATAAAAGCAAACCGGAAGAGAAAGCCAGTGCAATGTTTCCAAGCTGAAGATGTTGGGTTTTGAGGAAGGTGGGTTTCGAAGCTTGGAAAAGATCTTGCCACTTAAGGAAAAAAGGGCCCCCTGGTTGTTTAGAGTATATACCGCCCAGTTATATGGGAATCAAACAACCAGGATTCAATGGAAAGTCGGAGGTTTTTTTTTCGTGGCTCAATTGAAATTGGAGTGAAAAACAGGGCCTCTTGCTTCTCCCTGATTGAAAAAATCAGGGATGATTTTCCTACACTGTTTAGTTGGGACGATTATATGAAATTATAAACCCTTAAGTGGCTAACTTCAACAAGTGGTATCCTTAAACCCAAACGAGGTCTATAGATCTCCCAACGCAGGCTGTGCCGCCTTGCCAGATGCACAACGTGAGGTTGGGACGCGGGGGTTGGGGAATGCAGGAATCCATAGAGGAATCCCAGGGTCCCCTTGGAACAGGGATCATTTTTCATGGGACCTGTTTTGGGTGGGATCAAATCATGCAAATCTATGGGAAAATTTGAGGAAACTTTCACCTCAAAACTAAGCATTTTTGTTGGTAGTTGGTAAATGTGATGATGATTGGTAGGAAGATCTCAGTGTTGGACTGTCAAAAAGCCCCTCCAGGGACCCATCACATCTCCCCCTTGAAAGGGTGGGAAGATTCGGTTTTCCTAGAAGAAAAAGGGCCTAAAATCAACCAAGCAAATGTAGGTAAATCTATGTTAGAAACATGGATTCTATGGGGTATAGGCTATAAGCCAATTTTTGGAAGAAGCCTCTAGCCTCTAGGAATTGGGGAGTCAGTGCGATTTGTGGATGATCATTCAAGGTATTCCAAGTACGTTCATGGTTGGTGATGCCAATATATGGCAATCAATGGTTGATAGCACCTGTTGTGCGGTCATACATTCATATCTCTCTATATATAATATATATATATATGTGTTTACATATTAATATAGGGGCTCGGATTTTTCTCAGTTTCCATATGTGTATATATATATACATATATGTGTGGAAACTGGTCATTAAATACTTGAGGCAGCAAACAAACAAAACCTGGTGGATGTACAGGATAATATCCATTGAAGTCCTACCCTCCGCTTAAGTAATGTTGAAAAGGTTCATGAAATGAGTTCTGGAATCATAACTATCATAATCACCGTTCTTTTGACAAGTCCTTGAAATTTCCAAAGGTTTTGAAACATGATGATTTTGAATCCCGTGCTTAAACAAACAGAATTATACGGTATCAGAATGGTTGAGATCACAAGTTGTTTTTTTGGGTTGTTAGCTGACTTATCAAAAAATTGCGGTCAAGACATCCAGCACTCCTAAGCGTATCAGATTTCCAATAAGCTTGTTATTTTCACTGGTCACTGAGATGTATTTCTTCAAGTTGCAGTCGCAAAAATATATAAACTCCTGGACATGATGCTGAATGTCCAAGATGACCCAACGGTTTTCAATTGAGGTTGATGAAAAAGTTGGATCAAAATGTATCTACTCAAACCGGATAGCTAGCCGGCTGGGACCCTTAAACTTGGGACAGAACGACCACATCATAGCTGCACAAGATACCTGCCGGAAAAGTGCTAAACCTCCCCCCCCCCCAAAAAAAAACCTAAGCACTTGGATACATGTGAAAAAGAATAATATATATATATATATACATATAACCATGCAGAAGTGTGCCGCTGACATGTCCTGCCATTTGGGGTATTGTCGTCTTTTCGTTCCCGCGAGGCTCATAGCAAGAGTGAAGCGTTGAGTTCGATAGCTCAGATTCCACAGATTCGGCTGAAACCTACGAATGCTGAAAACGAGTTCATCCGGATCCAGGATCCATGGGAACTGGCATATTTATCCGTGACTCATCTATATGAATGGTTGATTTTTTATGGTAAATTTAGGTAAATATATATCATACATGGATCCTATGGGCACCAAGTTCAAGTCATGTTTTCGAAACTGAGATTGCGAACTGAATGAAACATTGGTAAACTTAGCTTTGGGGTGGAGTTTATCAATGTAATGTCAGTAACTCCTACGGGTTGTGATCAAACTTGCTTCTAATCCCTAGTATGAATCATCTCTATTTCCGATGATCCAATTTGACTATAGTTCATGACCAGTGGAACCAACCCTGACAAACATACTCCTTCCATAAGGGAAAAAAACATGGGTAGCGATAGGGAAATTCAGGTGAAAGTGTGAATATCGTCATGGAATCATACAGTAATGCAGGGAACTACACTCCGGTAAACTAACATAGCCATGGATATATCCCACTATTTGTAGGATGTATTTCCTATTGGAAAAGGTGGATTTTCCATTGCTATGTTAGTTTACCGGAGTCAGGGTAGCATCGGGTGAAACCATCCACTTCAACCAGGGGAGTGCCACCAGCATTGGCACGCGAGGTCGGGCGCTGCAAGAAGAGGCAGCCATCCAGATGCGATTGCAGGTCACCTTTTTTGACGCTGCAACTTTGGGGTGATTTGTAAAGGAAAATGACTTGTTACCCTCCCTGAAACTAACATGGCCCCTGAAAATCAATGGTTGGAAGATGAATTTCCTTTCAGGATGGTCCATTTTCAGGGGCTATGTTAGTTTCGGAGAGTGTATCTTGTTTCACCATTTGTAAGGAATTTGGGAGATGAACATGTATGGGAAAAAGTGAAAGTTCTTATGTTCACGGAGTAGTTTTTGTATACTTTGGTGAACAGCTACTGTAGTCTTTCCCCCAACCTTTTCCCATGACTAAGGCTCAGTAGATTCTTCCCAAAGAAACATGCTTTGTTCGTCCAGTGTTGTTTGTGAAGTTGATAGTCCGTTGTCTACAATGACTTCCCTAACAATAGCTGTACATTTTGTTCCCTTTGACCATTAAGGATCATTTTTAGGTATCCCCACCTGGTGTCGCCTCCCTCTCAGTGAATTTCCCAGAGGCGCAACAACATGAACATGCGGAGCTTAATCGAAGATTGGTCTGACCCCCACGGGGTTTTCGGATGAATGGGTGGGAAATGCTTGTTGTTCAGCTGCGATTTGTTGCAATTTGTTAAAGGGAAGTCTTCCATGGGATTTCAATTTACTTGGTGTTGGATAAACCGAGAAACCCAAGGAACAATTAGTGGAAGTATTTCATACTCTACATTGAACTTGGATGGGTTTGGTGCTGTCATGAATGAATGATCATGTTGAGGACTTGTGTACATGTTCCAACCACGAAACAACGCAAATCTGAGTGTATTTGGATGAGGCACGAAACAAGGACTCTGTGATGGATCTCTCCCTTTTTGGATCATTTTGGCAGCCCAACATGACCAAACATGTCAGCCCGACCCCACATTATCCATATAAGACATCGTTTTGAATATATGATTATGATAGATGAGGTGAACTGCTTCATGTCTCCATGTTGGTTTTGGTTTCCAAAGAAAGCTGTTTACAAGAAAACATGGAAACTTGGTTGTTAACGGAGACAGGTGACATCAAGCTGCAATTGAAGATGTTGCTCTAAGAAACTAACTACCTAGACCAGCAGTATCTTCAGGATATACCTATGAGCCATTCAACATGCTTTTCAAGAAGGACTTCGGTCAAGGGGACATCGCTGTACTTGTATTTTTGTTCAGAATACTCGGATGTTCATGATACTTAGCAAATGGATTACAACCCCTATAAGTATGTTGTAGGTCCCGTAAACAGGTTACACACTAACTTCCATGGACACCCTAGTAGCTATAAACCAACGGGATTTAACATTTGGTATGGATCAAGTCGACTTGATGTAGGACTGCATTTCTGTTGGAGAATCGGCGCCCCATTTTTTTGGTAGAAGGGTTGATATCAAAATGGGTGCACACTCCAAGAAGAATCCTGGTCCCCCTGCTCCCCATGACTCATATTGAAAACACTTTGGCGAAGGCATGTATATGATGGGTTACCGTATAGTCCGTTGAATGATGACGTGACAAACCTGGTTGAAGGGATTTTCAAACAGCAGGGTATCCTTGGGGGAAAACTTTTCAAACGTCAACCAAACTCTTGAGGTACCCAACGAAATTTGGCGAAATCAAGGTGCGGGGATGTCCCCTGCATTCCCTTTCTCCATATTGGAAAATAGTAAGAACTTGATTTTGCTTGGCAAACTTGGTGACCTTAAATTAAGAAGATTTAAAAAACAACACAACCCCCTAAGTTTTGAGTCATGCATCCCTGACTACCATCACCTCATCATCGCCATCACCTTCCGGTGTTTTACAGTGTGGTTCCGGGTCCCGCGGCGTTCCGTTTCGGGATCTCGGGCTACCTGCCGGGCTGGGCATATGACGATGCTCTCCACTTTACTTCTTTTGGCGCCTCGGTGTTTTGGGGAGGAAATGTCCCATGCCATCCATGGAAAATGGTACCCTCCAGGGAATTAACATATCCCACCTGGGGAAAATGGAAAATCATCGACTCAAAAGTGCCGGCGATTGTATGGGATATATTAGTTTCCAGGAGGGTATATGTACCATTATTTACCTTTGATCCCATAAACATCCAACCATTCATGTAGATGTATTTGTTTTCCTAAACTTCGTGGTATGGTATGGGTGTTGGTTCAGCAGGTTGCTTTTTTACATTGTTTGGGGTAGAGATATGCACCTTTTGGAGGTAAAGAACTGGGGGCTGTGCCTCGCAGCCTGGATGACCAGTTTTCCCGATCCTAAAATGGTCCGAGCAAAGGGTCCGCAACGGTAGGTGAGGGTTGAGGACCAAGCAGATGGGAATTGATTTTCCAGGTTGGTGAAATCTTGTTTTTGTTGTGTTGGTGCAGAGCGAGATGGGAGAAACTCCGTGTACTCCATCGGGGTCAACATAGGTTAGCATATGGTTTGCAATTTGCTGGGGCCAGTCATAGTTAATATCTAGGAAATTAAATCGCGTCCTGTTTTCAGCCCAGACATACTCTTGATGCTTCAGAAATCACCAGTGCATTGGTACTTTATCCCACTATTTACAGGGTGCGATGCATCTGACTAACAGCAGCTTCTGTGGAACTGACAAGAATTGAGCAGAAAACCTTGCGTAAATTTTCCGGTTTGGTTGCCCATCCCCTGGTTCCAAGTATACAGATACCGATCAAACTACCTTTCAGCCAATTAGTAAACGGTAGTTTGTAATTCCAAATCGGGAGGTTTGGAAGATTACTTTCCTTAATTATTGGGTTTTCGGGTGCAAAAAGTTAGTGTTAGAGAGGATATGTTTTCATTTTTTGAAATATACATCAATCCACTTTTTTTGTTCTCAATGTGTTTTTTTCTCAATTTTTCTTGTTTATTGCTTTTTGTTGCCATTTGAGCCACGAAAACAAAAAAACCTCTTACTTTCCAGTATACTGGTTGGTTAATAGGGATCCCTATAATGGTTTATTGTAACCCCTATGGCCCTATAAACCTGGGTAGTATTTCATCCCATATATACCCTCAACAACCTGCCGTTTTTTCGTGGCTCATTTGTCAAAAAAGGGGGGCACGAATTTCACCTGACGGTTTCGCACGGTCCTCAGGTGAACCTCCATTACGCCGCTTGTCAAGGATCTAGTTGGTTGGTTGGAAGTTCTAGAGACTGTGTGGCTGCTGTTTTTTTGTAAAAGTCTTTTTGGAAGCAAAAAAAATGATGCAGGATTTAATGTCCACTGGAACTAAATCAAACAATATCCTTTTCCCAAGGTACTTTTGAGTCAATGATTTTCCTTTTTCCCAAGGTGGGATGTATTAGCTAGAGGTACAATCATACAAAAGTAATTTTAGAGGAACATCCCTTTGGGTGAGCTGATGATCCCTTTTGAGCAATGAAGTAAAAAGAAACTATGTGTTTAGGTTATATAGGGGATTTTATGGGATTATACTACACAGCTATATGGGGATTATAATAAACCAATACAAGGATCCTTATTAAACAACCAGTATCTTAGTATCCTAAGCTCATCATCCCAACATCCACAGCCTTTGCCCTGAGTTTGGATCGTTTTTCTTGAAGGTCACTGGCGCATCTTGCACCGATGACGTTTGTGAAGAAGCCTTGGCTTCTAACTCAAGGTAATCAGATCGCACCAAGGGGTGAAGGAAAAAATCACTGGGGATAAGTCTGTGGTTGAACGAATCAGAAAATCCTGTTTCCATTCTGGCAGTTTCTCTTTGGCAGTTTATGGATACCCAAAGATTATTTCCATAATTTCAATCTACCTTTTTGTACAACCATCATGTTTGGTATTGTATGTCCAAATTCCAGGGTGTAACCACGGTTGATTATGTTGATCAGCTCAGAGCTGAGATAAAGGAAGCCGTTTGTTTGGCAAGAATGAGACTTTTTCAGAACACGACATGGTCAACCGGATTTGTTCGATCACAGGTATACTTGGATTATCGGCCGGCCTGGTGATTGCAAGCAATGCTGATTGTAATTGGGGGTGTACCCTGAGACCATCACCAGGTAGGTAACATATAAGAAACGTCTAGCTTTGTGTATAGAGTCTAGATGTTCCTTGGACAGGATATGTTTAAGAATGACTGCTTTGCATTTATCTTGGCAAATTCAAATTTATAGTGACATCGCCATGACGTCACTGCAAAAGGTGGTTTATACATAGGGACTCCACAAAAATTGAGGGAAATCCAGGCTGATGAACTACCAGTGAAGTATATTTATTGTAAATGTCGATAAATATTCCATACATTCGGAGCCGCTTTGAGGGTAGACTGAGTATACTGTAGCAGGCGGCCGGATTGTAGTTTAAACACACAGGTACTTGTAAAGGAGTACTTTGCAGCAGGGCAAATCAGTGGTCATTTTGACATGCTTTAAAATGCCACCGTTCCCTGACCCAAAGGATCCATGGGACGATTGTATATTTACCTACATGAATGAAACCCATCAAAATCAACCAGTCATGTAGGTAAACATGCCATTCGTCCCATGGATGGCTATCGGATGAGGTTACCCTCTATGAGCCGGGCCTTGTTACAACAATCTGTGTATCGAATGGTGTCCGATGGAGAGCCTCTGGTAGGGGCGGGACGGTTCGCAGAAATGGAAGGGTTCGGCATCCATTTGGTGGTTTCGGAAAGCTGGAATACATCGGAGCCACTTGAGCAATGAAACAAAGGACCCTAGTTGTTTTTTGTTTTTTGTATACAGTGGATGCAATACTACCCAGTTAAGTGGGGATTATAATAAACTTTTGTAAGGATCCCTATGAAACAACCAGTGTAATGGAAAGTAGGAGGTTTTTTTGGCAAAACTTAAAGAAAAACTCAAGTTGGGTAAGTCCCTTCAAATATCTCAAAAAAACCCTTGCAACTAAGTGGTACCCTCAAAAAACCGGCCCATAACTCCACTGTTTTCGGGGTGAATTAACCCCAGGGAAACGCATTTCGGCCATTTATAGGGCCTGTGACTTAGAACTCCATTTGCTGTAGTTCTAAGTCCCCTAAAGCAATACCCAATTTGATTTGCTATAAGCTGGTGAAAAGAACCTGGAATTCACACACCATTTCCCAAAGATATGCCCTTTTAATTTTTGGAGGTATTGTATCTAAACTATTCTATAAGCCCATACACTCAAAGAAAGGGTGGTTGGTGAACGAAACATCTTCAAAAGTGAGGGACTTCCAGTACTGCATGGACACTGCCTCTACCACTTCCTCCGCGAGAAAGAACATGACGGCACCATTTTTGCCTCAATGGCTTTTACATAGTAGGGATCATTAAATTATCCATGTTCCAAGGATTCAAAAAATGCAAATCTATGGTCATGTTGAATTTCCCGTTAATAGTGGTTGACCTAAATGGCTTTCATATTGGAGGCATACTTTTTGAATGTCATTGTCTAGTCGCCTTTACAACTCAACAACAACATTCTCTGCCCTTGACTTGTAGGCAACCAAGATGCATGCACAAGCGGAACCACCAGAGGTTGGATGCAGGGAAAATCGGGGCCCGTGGACCTTTGTCCGTGGGATTTTCGGAAAACGAAGCCGCCACAGATGGTACCAAGCTGGATCTCAATATTGGTGGTTTTTCCAGGGTTTGGCGGCTGTGATTCAGGGCCACAATCTACAACCCTGGATGACTTTCCTGGGAGCATTGTGAACTAACATATCCCATCCAAAAGGCAGTTGGGAAGATGAGTTTCCTTTCCAATTGGTTGGGATATGTATGGATATGTTGGTTTCCTGGAGGGTATCACTTTCAGTACCTACCTTCAAAAGTGAGTAAACCGACCAACATTCACCATGTCATGACCTAGTGGTTGAAATCTATGATTGAACTCATTACAATTTCCAGTGGTTAGTAGTATCCAATAGTATTCAACCACTTGCATGTCTACCTTGACTAGTAGAATACTGGTTGACAAATTAAATATGACATATTCCTTCAGAGTGCTTCCCTTTGAAAACACCTTCCAAAGAGTTCAGGGATGTTTTTAATCTACAACCCAGGATCCTGTGAAAACATATTTACAGTTACTTCAAAACAATGTACAAAGCAAAGGAGTTGCAAGTTTCGCTTAAGATGGCAACCAATAAATCAAATATTTTGGGTTTGGTCCGAGCTTAAGGGCAGGTCTTACAGGTTGTTTGATACATGAACATAAAATCCTTTTTCTTTTAGTCGCTTGTTGGTGTTTGAGTTAAAGTTAAAACACTAAGGATGTTGCATGAAATTCGTAAGTGGTTACTAGCAAATAGGTGATGTCACCCACTTATAAATTGGGTTTTTAAGTTATAACAAACCTGGGTGATGCCCAAAGAATTTCCTCATCATCCACGTGACGTGACGTTCGTCCAGGTGGGAGATTTTGTGTCCAACGAGTTGGGCATGGATCTTTTGGGCGATGCTTTGGAACCTACCAAGATCCTTGGCGGCGCACAGAGTTTTGGGGTGTTGGTATTGAGGCCCAAGGCCGCTTGGTTAGATTTTCTCAGGCTAACTTTAGGGGCAGTTTACAGCCCTAAAGTTTAACAGTTCGCCATAGTTCACCCCTGAGAAATGATGGTTTGAAAGATTACATATACCTTTCCTATATCTAAATATGGTTAGGTTTTTAGGGTCCATGTTAAACATTTGGGGTGTAAACATACAGGATTCCTTTGGTTACGATGGTCACAGCTGAAAAACCGAACCAGCCAATACTTGTCCAGTTCGCGCGCTTGAACTGGATGAATCGACTACTAAGAGGTGGTGAATTCCGCAAGATAGTGAAGATGAAGGGAAGACCAACATGGGACTTCAACACAAAGGTTTAGAAGATGATTTTCCTTTTTCCAAGGGGTTGATGTTCAGTTTTCTGTTATTTTCTATGTTAGTTTTCGGGAGTGTAAAATTGTTAAGTTTATTATGTACTGACCCCGCTCCCATGTTTGTTTTGTCAAGACAGTTTGATAACAAAAACCCACTTCTTTGACATCTTTAAACTAAAATTTGAAAGGTTTTCGGAAACCGGACAGATCTTTTTTCCACCGATGGGAAAAAACAAGTTGCAGTTCGCAGTTCCTCGATTCGAATTGACCGACCCACCCCCTTCACTAAGGGATGGTCATGGACCAAAGGATGGTCACGTGCAGGTGTCGACCCGGTCAGGAAGAATCTGCGAGGTGGTTCTTCAAAAACCCAATAAATGGATGGAATAATTTGATGAATTTGAGACCATTATGTTTTTCATTCCAAGTTTTTTTGAGTTGTATATAGAGCATTTGTTTGCCTTTGGTTTTACTGGGTTTTTTGTGTTTAATATTACATATTTTCTTATCTTATATACAAATAATTATGTATAACGCCATTCACTAGGATCCAGTTTCGGTTCCAACATGTTTTGAGGGATCCTGGGGAGATCCCATAGATTTTATTGATGTGTCAAGATGGTGATCAACCTCACGGGGATATCGTTCCTATTGGACGTTAACGTAACCACTCAATTTGTTTCGCTAACTCAGGGATGAACATCAAGTGCTATCGCGATCCACACGTTGGGCAAGTGTTTTGCTCAAAAAAAAAGGCTGAGAATTGGCCGCGTTTTGCTCCAAAATTATGTGCATTTGGTCACCAAAAATGAACCTGGCGATATTATAACTTAGCTACACATAGGTCCAGGGTTATAGGGTGAACCAACCCCTTCATATTGGGGAAATGGATGGGCCCCTATAACCCTGTTTGTTACCTCAAAGGACCTAGTTTTATTACATTTTATTAGCCATACCATCGATGGGACTGTTATAGTTACATGAATAGTTGATTGTGTATGGTAAACTACTAGGGTAATATGGAGCTGAGATCAATTTCTTGCGGCCCCAAGATTCCAAGATCCAATTGGATCACGATTTTTGAGCCTGGCATTTAAGGTTGACATTATTGCATCTGGCCAAATGGTGGTTTGGTATTGGAAATCCCCTTCTTTCAGGGAAACCTAAGTTGGTGAAATATCATACTTTGGCCACATTGCATAGCAGAATGTCAAGCTTCAACAGGTTTTTTTAAAGGGCTTCCTTCCCCATATCATCCATGGGACGAACGTTATATTTGTCTACATGAATGGCTTATTTTTATGGTTTTCATGTAGGTATGGATTGTTTGGGTTCAGATTAGTGTAGTTGAGTGAAGAACAAAAATGCTGGTTGTTGGTTGGCTTGGAGATAGTTTGAAAATATTATACTGACGGATGTGGTTATGATCATGTTTGTAAAAAAAGTAATCCCAATTATGAACCAACCAGAAATTTCAGGGGATGTTATATGTTTTTTTTTTTTTTGTGTGTGTGTGTGTGTGAATCAGTTGATGCCATTGGGGTAGTTCCGTTCATATGTTTGTACTAACTCCAATGACTCTGCTGATCACCACTGACTACATCAGAGAATCAAATTACCCAACATTAGCAAGATGCAAAATCAGGCTCAAACAAAAAAAACGTGTGACTTTGCCTTGCATTGATTCGTTTTTGTCTTTTTCTGGGGTTGGTAATTGTATCAAGAACATGTTAAAATGACCCTCTTCCCTGAGGAGCATGGTAGGATTTTATCTTTCTGGGAATCCTTCTGAACGATTCCAATATGCCTAGGATGGCATCCTGAGTTTTTTGAAAAATAGCTTGCTTAGTTCGATGTTGGTAGCTCAAGGTTGATCTTCCAAGTGGAGTGTGTTTCTAAAGTTTGCATCTGTATCTAGCAAACCAGAATTCTCAATACCCTGGATGTCAAAGACCATTCAAAGAACGGTCCCCTGGAATTGTTGTTTGCAAACCCGTACTAAAACAATTGTCTTTCCGGAAAACCATTCAATAGTCTTTGGACTTCAAGGGAATACCAAAGGAGGTTTGGCAAGAAGAATGGCCAACTGTAGGTAAAGATACCATACATTGAGTGTCTGGGTATGGAGATCTTCATGGTTCAACTTCAATTTAATTTGAATATATAACGACCTCCGGCTCACTTTAAGTTTCACCGTCCCAAAACGTGCGCTCAGTTCCACTCAAGTGTAATTTCTTGAAGTTGACCCAGATAGGTTGTAGTTGCTGTTTTTGTCATTTTTTTTCGGGATCCTTTGTCACATACCTTCCAAACATGGGTTTTTAGGTGAGTAAAAAAATGTATCTTTGGTGTGGAGGATGGGCTGCTTGGGTACCCCAAATTTCCCGATGTCCAGGCTCATCCAGATGACTATGTCCAAGCCTTGGGGGGGAGCCAAACCTATGTGTTTCGTAGTGGATCTTTCGGATGAAAGCGTGAAACTGTCCATGATGTTTTTCTGTTGAAATGGTGTTGTATGTGTATACATCTTTCATCATATGTCATATATATCTTGGAATTATTTTGTTGATCATCTAGGAACTATTTATAAAAGTTTAATCAAGGTTTCATGTTATTTTCAACTATGCATCACAAGTTGCAAAGATGTTTGATTTCATTTTTCCAACCATGAGGGATGCAAATCTATGCCATGTTGCCATAGGCATTTTGGTGGGAGTGCTGTGATGCATACCATACCGGACAACACATGAAAGGGTTTTTAACACACACAACTCAAGGGATGTATTTCATAGAATGCTAGAATGTTGATGTTTAGAAAACATAATATGCCAGTGATCTTGATGGTTTCTGAAGGTTAATACGTACCAGTGTGAGCACGGGTCAGTAATATACTGATTGCTCCATGTATCTACCGCAAAATTTGGATGTGTTTAGATTATCAATGAAAAGAGATCCCGATAGATTCCTGCCAGAACTGGTACACCGTACGCTTCATAAAACGAACATGGCTCCTGAAAAATAATGCTTGGGAGGCTACTTTCCGTTAGGGAAGGCTCAATTTCAGGGGCTATGATGGTTATATGGAGGGTATTTGATATGGTTTTGGTTGCTTGTTTTAGCAATGTATAGGTTGGTTCCTTACTATTGAGTAGTCATTTGTTCCTTTGCTTTCGTTTCTATTCTTTTCCTTGGTGTTCTTGGTGTCGTTGTTGTTGCTGGTGAAAGTGCCTGCCGAGCGAAAAAAAGCACGAATCGATCCTCCACCCTCAGGTAGTATTGTTGGTTTTCTTCGGCTCTATCGCACTAGGCACACGGTGAGAAACGTGGTGGTGACGGAAGCAACAGGTTTTTTTGTTGAACAATGGTTTGATTTCTTTTATACGTAAATAATATAGATATATATCTCCAATAATCCAATATGAATTCAATAGGTTAGGTAATGATGACCGTGTTGATAGACGAGGATTTATCAAACAACACTGGATATATCAAGTGATAATCAAATGATATTTCAGCAAATCATGCCAAAATCAAAGGAATGATATCATGTCCATGTCATTTTTCATATCTAATGATATCATCCCCTATTGATTTCGCCCATATGTGTTATTATTTGTGGGTTTTATCGATGTCAAAACTCAGGGTGGTGACATATGGTGGAACATGGTGAAAAAGATGTGAAAAAGGGTACTAGTTGTGAAGTACTGACCCCAAACTTTCTTGGCACCACATCTTTTGTTGGTGGTTTTTTGCGCTGCTTTCGAAGAATGGGTCTTTACAGTAGGGGAATTGCCTCTTTTGTTTGGCAAGTAGATGCCCCAAACAGATGATCTTCTGTTCATTTTTGTTGTTGTCGAGTTGCGAAAAAGAGTTCTTTGGTGAAGTTGAATAACTTCAGGTTGAAAATTTCTAATCTACGCCGTTGAACGTAGATCCAGGTGCCTTATCCATGCTCTTTTTGGATCGTTATGCACCAGCTGTACCTTATACGGTGGCCATGTCTCTTGGTCCTGGGTGTTTCCCTAAAGTTGGGAAGAAACGATTCATTTTTGAAAAAGGGAAACGAGTTGGGGTGGCTTAGTGAAACTGCACAATTTGTCTATGTGAAGTGTATATAGCTGTATAATCAGTATATCTGTAAATGGTTACAGTGGTAACTGGGTTACAACTTAACGAACTTCCATTGGTCCATTGGGACTCTCTGTTTCTTGGCAGAAAAGAGCCCTGACTCAGTTACCTATGTCGTTGGCTAGGTGGTTGTTTCACCCCTAAAACCTTTTGAACATGATGCAACTTTTGATGTTTTTTCAGATGGGTGTTGAACAAACCACCAAAATTGGCTACACTCCGGTAATCTAACATAGCAATGGAAAATCCACCATTTGAAGATGTATTCCTATTCCAGATGGGGATTTTCCATTGCTATGTTTGTTTACCGGAGGGTAAGTGGGCTGTAACCCCTTTAAAAATCCACTTTTTACTAACTTCTTTGGCCTCATCCCAGCTTACACACGTCGCCAGGGTAAGAACAAAATTGTTGAAAACCCACCACGATTGGATTTAATGATGAAGATGCTTAGAAGGGCAGACAAATGACATGACTTCCTAGAAGAATGAACATGTTCACTGAAATTGAAGATGTTGTGAAATGGAATGATTCAGCCTATGGCCGTTGTGCCCATAGAGATACCTCCTGAGAGGTCTTAATTCTTTCATGGCCTTCCAAACGATTGCAAGATGATGAAGGCCTTAAGGGTTGATCTGCCCTTAGGGACAAGGATGTGTTTATATGATGACCATGTCTTAAGACCCGGATGCTTTGTGGTGGATTTTGCGAAACAGACATGATATTCTGGCTACATACATGTCATTTTTTGTTCCGGAGCCACCACCACCACCAGCATCATCATCATCATCATCATCATCATCATCATCATCATCATCATCAACCAACTGAGGTTCCTGGCAGGTGTCGTTTTTGCCTGTTGGCATTGGTCACGGACGCCAGAGTCCAAATTTAGTTGGCATACCTGGTTTCGATCAGCCTCTTGGCTACAACAAAAATTGCAGGCCTTGCAGATTTCTGGGTGGCAAGTAAGGAGTTTTCTGGTCGGATTCGTTGTATTTCTGGAGCTTCAGTTTGGAATGATTCATGGGTTTTTTCACACGATCAGTTGGATAGTTGGGTGGGGTGGCAAAGGAGGATCATGTTTTATGGTGTTTTCTTCTTGATGCCAAAATGGCAAGTTTTTTTTCTGGATTTGCTGTTTTTCCTAGCGTGGTGCGAGCCTGGATCTGAGGCAACATCAGGACTCTTAAGGTAATTGACAGGTTCCTATGATCCTGAGTATTTTGCATGTGTTTGTTTTCAATCAACGAAATTTCACCTTGGTAACTTCTTGTGCTTCAACCTATCTGAGATCACTTTCAATGAATCACAAAAAAGAAAACAGGCTTTCCAACTATATCATACTATATCAAAATATCCCAAAGGACTGGAAAGCCGTCAATAGCATGAAGATCGGGTATTTAATTTCCCTGCCAAATGCAGACCTACAAATGGCATAAGGCCAATAGGTTTTCCAACAAAAAAAATGTCGGGTTGAAAATTTCTCGGCCAAAGGTTGAGAAGTGGGAAGGCCACCAGAGTTTGGGGGTTTGGTTGGCTTCCGGAGGGTTTTTTGTTTTTGTTGTTTTTGGTGGTTGGATTGGAGGAAGGCGTTTAAAAATGGGGAATGATGAGGAACCCTGAAAAAAAAATGGAGAAAACACACAGCCGAAAAAATCGGCCTTGACTTGGAATTGACCCAGATGCATTGAATCTACACACTTAAGCGCTGGATATGTTTGGTGGATGTCTGTTTGTTTTTCCCTTTATTGCCATGAATTTTTCCTAAGCAATGAGATGCGTCAATGACTACGCATATGTAAAAAGGATTTCAGTGGAAAGTGAAGGTCAAGTGGTGAATGAAAGCCTGGATACATTTCCTATTAGCCATGGAGAATCCACCATGTGCAGATGTACACCTTTGAAAACTAACGTGTTGGCAAGCTTAAATATTATTTTTGGAAAAGTGAAATCATTTAGTCTAGAAACCATCGATTTTGGGATTTGTTGTTGAGATGTTTTTGATGGTGTACTAACTATTGACAATCGAAGAAGTCCAAATCAGCAGTGTTGGTTCACTGAAGTGTAGCCATTCGCCTGGTGATGTACAGCACTGGTACTCTTCCAACCCCGCATTTTCTTCAGGTGCTTTTACAATTAAAAAAATGATTCAGTGTTATACTACCCTATATACTACAAAGTGACAAAGAGTATTATATTATGGGCTCCCTCCCAAAAGTGATCCTTATATACTAACAACGAATCAAAATCCTTCGCGAAATCATAGACGGAATAGTTTCGTTCTTTCTTCACGAAGTCCAGTTGATTTTAGCTGACTCATTCGCTGCGAACATTGGATATTTTTCAGCTCCTTTGGAAAGCTTCGCTGTTTTTGCAGATATCAACGTAACTTTGACCCAAAAAAATCCAGCAGATTTCACCCCCCTTCAAAGAGGGTGAATCTTCAAATAGGCCAACCAGGAAGGCAAGTAGGAAATTCCACACCTTGACCTTCACATTTTCCATGATTTCATGTCCAGAATGGTGCAAGGAGGACGGTGGGTGAATCTCCCTAGGGGACACCCTGTTGGAAGTCATCGTTTACAAGTTGGTGAAAAACTAGCCTATTTACTGGACGTAAAACCTACTTACATATGGGCCGGGTGGGTTATAAATCCATTTACTAAGTACCAGCAGGACATCCCAGCAGGCATCTCCAAATCTGAAAGAAACTGGTGAGGTATCAATCCTCATCTCCTCTTCTACTGCTTCCTGCCACCTCTAATCTTTAGTGAGGCTTGGTGACGCCGGACCCGTGGATCACTTCAACTTACCCCTCGATGTCTCGAAGTGTTGGCTTCACAAAGCAATATCTGGCTACTAAAATGAAGCAATTCTGTTGGTGATAGAGGGGTTACAGTAGGTTCACAAAAAAAAATGTTTGGATGCTACACCCCAAATAGCAAACTGAAAAAAAGTACCTTAAGTTCCGAAAAAGGGAATCGTCATCTTTCAACTTAGTCACTTTCTTTTGTGGTCTTGCAGCATGGCGGGTAGATGGGTTTTCATCGGCCAGAAAACTGAATGGTTCTGTCTCCCTTACTAAGGAGTTCCTTCAGCATTCAATCAGGAAAATGAAGTAAAAGACAATCAGTGCCTCCCCAAATCATTGATTTGCCCGTTTCATGCTTCATCAAAACAAGTGGCCGCCTTGATTCTTGACACCGATGTTTGGGGGGAGATGTTCGATGATTTTTGGATTCATGGCGATCAGGTCTATCCGATATCCCGATAGCGGACTTGAAATGATCCGAATTGGTAAGTGGATACTAATTGATACCTGGCAATATTTTTGGTGACCTTTTTGGAATGGTTAAATGACCCCTTCAAAGGCGAATCGTGACCTCTAACGTTTGAGAATAAAAACGTCACTTGGAATCACCTGGTAAGCATCATTCCATGGAAAAACGGACCCCCGAAAACCTGTTGGATACGTTACTAACCCGCTTACTGGGGCGATTTGTTTTTCGGTTTGCTGGGGTGAAAATATCACATCAGAACAGCTAGGGAATTTTCCCAAATGCCAGGAGAATTGGAGATATCCTAGATTTCTTCATATTCTTCTAAAATTCCTGTGAGTCAAAAATGTCAATTCCAACACTAGGGCAATTCCCCCTCTCAACATCCATTTTGCAGCTTGGTTCACACCTTTCCAGCCTGCATCCACAAAAAAGAAACATATCCCACACTCCAGTAAAGTAACATAGCAATGGAAAATGGAAAAATTGAAGATGTATTTCCTATTCTTCAGTGCCATGTTATTTTACCAGAGCTCCTTGTATCAGCTAATGGTAAATATTGTTGGTTTGGGGCCCGGTGGTTTGGATTCCTGGGATCCCGTGATGAAAAAAAAATGTCACTTAGGGGTGCCCCGATTCGAATCCCAAATCCCAAACCACCGGGCCCCAAACCACCAAGTATTCATTACCTGGAACGCCAAGTGTCCTATTTTTTTAGGCAACTTTACCCCTAAAACCAGCAACTATTGCCTTTAAAAAATAGGGCACTTGGCTTTCCAGGTACTTGATTGTAGAATGTGGGTGTCTTTTCGTTATTTATCCCCCCATTAGTTTCCCCCCGGCCGTGACTCCGGAGCGAATTTCTCACCCCATAAAGCACAGGCCATGAAGCTGAACGTCCGCTTGGTACGGAAGTGTTTTGCACAGGTCAGGATCCGGGCCCCCGGTTTGGGGGGGATCCCGGGTGAACAACCGCGATCAACCAATGTAGAAGCGTAAGCATAGAAGAAAACATTGTTATACTAGCAATGCTAAGCACATGACCACATGTTCATTGCCAAGTCCAAAAGCTGCAAATCACACAAAAAATGATGAAATTTTGTTTTGTAGTTTGCCGGACTTGATTTTTTCCCGTGCTTAGAAAGATACAAAGGATTTGTGGAAAAAAAACATGTACCTCAGTATGAGACATGACATCCAAGATGGTTGCATTTGACATGAACAACGAACGATGGTGCAGGTCTTTTTAATGGCCTGTCCTGGGGTTTTGCTGGGCACGTTCTTGGTGGCAAGCGTTGCAAGGTGGGTGAAAACAATGGGGTTAATGAGTGGGATGTTCTTGAGGGTGGATTTTTTTGGTGTAACTATGGATACCTATGGATTATATAACAGATTTAAAAGAGGAAAAAATGAGGAAAAACATCAAAAATAGAATTCAAACACCATATGACGTCACTGATGTGATGGAAATCAACTAAACATTAGAAAATAGAGAGGCTGAACCAAAAAGATCAATAGATTTTAATCTAATTTAGATTCTCATGGAGCAGGCAACTAAAAATCCTGCGAGCAGTAAAGGTATTTCCTGTGACCACTTAAACCTGTGGAGCTGCGAGTTTTTATGGATGCGAAAAGGGTTACTTGGATGTCCTAGGAAGTTAGGATCAATGGATAGTATTTGGGGTATATTGAGGGTATAACCCACTGCTCCTAACCTTTTACTAACTTCCTGGGACATCCAAGTAGGTGTTTTTGTTTGGAAAGGCCAATGGACTCCGGCCATTTTTGGGTCTAGGAGACTCAACAACATCGAATTTGTCGAGAATTTGTGGTAATGGCTAGCGGCTAACAATGACAAATCCAAGCTTCTTCCAACATCTTCAGATGGACATGTCTCAATCCATGAAATTGTCTAACTTCATCCCACAATCAACTCAACATAGCCATGGGAAATTCACTTTGTTTGTGGGTATTTACCAAAAAAAAAAGCCTGGATTTTACATAGGCTGTTAGTTTGCTGGAGGGCAATTTTGACCTTTTTGACAGCGAGACACATCAGAAGTGTTCTTCCTACTACGTTTGTGTGCTATTTCACGTTGGCCGTCTCCTGATTCGGAGCTCTTTGATGGGAAGACGTGTCCAGCTTTGGGGGCCGGGTGCCTTGAAGATGTTGGCGTTGCTATTTCCGGAGGAGAAAAAACGCGCCCCTCAAAACACACGGAGGTTTGGCTGGCTGCAGAACTGCAGCGAGACGCCTCTCAAAAATACGCCCAGGGCCCATGGATGTTGCTTTCCCTACCAGGGCTGGATCTGCCTGCAGGTTGGAGAGTCGCAACGGCCCGCCATCTACAGGTCATTGAACAATCCAAAAATCAATGAATAAAAACAGGTGCACCCTCGAAATTAAGCGTAGATCGGAGAGTTTTAAGCATTCGGGTAAAATGGATCTCCTTTCAAATATCCCATGGGATCCATGTATGGTATATTTACTGACATTTGGTTGGTTTTGATGAGAAATGTAGGTATATATACCATATATGGATGGTATGGGATATTTTTTCTTCATGGTTTTTTAGCCTTTTGAACAAAAAATTGATCAACTAGTGGATCATTTCACCAGGTAGAGATATAACATGAAACCAGGTGACAAGCCACTAAAGCATAAAAACACATCCTGAGGCACACTTCCTTTCATTTCATTTTCAACCATTTTCGTCGTGATGGCGGGGGGGAATACCGGAATATCGTAGCCAGGTATATATTGCCCTACAACTGGTCCTGGCCAGTGTCTTTGACCTTTGGAGCAGTCACTCGGTCAAATTTCATCGCGACCTCAAACACGACAAGCCCATTTCAGGTAGCTTTTTGGAAGGGAAATTTCCCCGGCAATTTTGAGGGAAATCTAGGTGATGGTGAAATATAAATAAAATTTGGCCAGATGATTTGTGAGTTGGTTTTGCACATGATCAGATGGCGAAGAAGATACCTATCTTCACTATGAAATACTTACACGGTTATAGGTGAAATGATATAATAATCATATACATGATAATACATGGCGAAAGAGAGGTTCCAACATAATACTCCACAGGAATTAGCCTTTGATGACAGGAGGACATCCAGGTTTTTTTCGCCATGTTAGGCAGGTGACTTTCAAAAGACCGCTTCGAAACAGCCGTATAAAGATCCATGGTGACTGGCATATTGTCCTACATATGTACACTCTCTGAAACTAACAGCAGAAGCACCTGGAAAATGGATGGTTGGAAGACATACTTGTAGTTTCCTTTTGGGGAACCCCCTTTTTTTAGGGGCTATGTTTGTTTGGAGGGTAAATGAGGGTACCTTTTTGACCTCGACGCTGATCAGCATGTTAGTAGTTAGTTGTCAACTACGTTAAGGGTGAACTCCCCACAATTTGTTTGCGAAAGATGATCATATTTCATTCTGTCTAGTTACTTAGTTGGTTTGGATATGTTTGAAAAAGGAAATGCTGGAAATTGTTCGTTTCTTAAAACAACGGATTGAAATTGATATTTGAGCAGATTTATATTTCCATGCAACGTCGGAGTAATGGCGTAAAATGGCAGGGGGGCAGATTGTTGGCATGGCTAGTCTTACTTGGAGGATCAAACAGAAAACAAATGGATACCCTCTTGGGAACTAGCATATCCCATAAAAAATCACTTTTGAAGATGATTTTCCTTTTCCCAAGGTGGGATATGTTAGTTCCCTGGAGGGTACAGTATCCGGCCGTGTTTTTTGTTCTTCCTGAGGGTTCTGTGAACCTCAGAAAATTCCCCGGAGGTCTTATCAGCCACAGATCCAGTGGCTGTGGTGGCGCTCTTTTCGACCCTTGGGGTGTCACCCAAGCTGACGATGTTTCTCGGGAAATTTATGGTAGCGGTAGCACCACCTATAAAAAGGTATATGGGTGTTTCCAAAAATAGGGGTACCCCAAAATGGATGGTTTATAAAGGAAAACCCTGTTAAAATGGATGATTTGGGGGTACCACCAATTTCGGAAACACCCATATACTGTACTGTTGATGCCTTCAGAACTTTGGTTGGTTATATACACCACACTTGACATGGAAGAGGTTTTTTTGCTGAAAATATGACAGCTTTCATATATCTCAGTTGAACCGGAGCTCTTCCCGCCAAGAGTATGAGGAAATCTTGCATTTATACTGAGCTGGGTAAATTCCACTTACAAAAATTCGGCCTCAAAATGGACGTTTGCAGAATTACCCTAAGAATCCGGACCCCCCAACAGTGGCTACCAATCCACCCCTGCGAAAGGCTCAAACTCACAGGGTCCAATCGCTGATACTTAGGGTAGGAACGATTTACCAGATCTGGGTGGTGGCAACTCAAATATTTTTGGAATGTTCACCCCGAACCTTGGGGAAATGATCCAATTTGACTCATATTTTTTGTTTTGAATGGGTTGGTTCAACCACCAACTAGAGATGTGTGTTTGCCCCGAATCATGGAATCGAAGAAAATCGCTATTGTGATGGGAGCTTATCAGACGGTAAAAGGTAAAAATCAACTGAAGCAGTCGTGCAGTTGTTTCAGAATTCCAGTGATGGTGAACAAGTGTTATGCACACCTGCTCGGGCATTATTCGATAGTTTACCTATAGATCTTATCAGCCAATGATGATGTCCAGCAGAGTCTGACGAGAAGAATCCCAGCCAATTTTTCGACCACTTGTCCAAATGGTGGTGAAACAAACATGTCAACGTACCGACTCGCCAAAAATGCTTGGAGATATACGTATGTATATTTATATATTAATATACTGTAATCTCAAATTTGACTAGCTTTGGTTCAATTGGGCTGAAACCAAATTAACAATATAGAGAAGTGGAATCCATCAACTTGAAAGTGATGGGATATCTTGACTGGTTGGTTTCAATCAACCACCCCCTAGGAATCAAACTACCACCCCCTGAAATTTTACATGGATACCCCAAAATTACTACATAGTTAAAAGGAATTACCTTTGTCAAATCACCATGTGTATATATCTCTTCATTAAAGTTTCCAAGGGGGACGGCCATACTTTTAAAGGAGTTTGTAGAATCACCAGGAATCCTCCCTTGTATGAGATTCACATTACGTAAGTTTTGTGCCGCTGTGACTGCCTGTGTTTCTTGGCTCAGCAAACGAAGTGCCGGGTGCCAAAAGCAAAAAGCCAGTCGATGTCCTCAAAATCTACCACGGTCGTCGCAAAAGAAATGTGTTGAAATTGGATACCCATTCCATTTGCCTCTCTAAAATCACGTGACATGTATTGGAAGGGGGATGAAATTGGTATATATCATATACATTGCATTTATATTTTCCTACAGTTTATATATACGTTATATAATGTTATATAGGTATTTATAGCGTGTTAACTTAGTCATTGCTCAAAAATCCAACCCGGTCGGATCCATGACCCAACAAAAACCGGTTGAGGTTGGTAGATTTATCGCATCTAGAGTCTCAGATGCTTGTCTTTCCTCAAAACCAAGAGGCGAAAAATCTGTATCCAAATGATTTTGACGTCAGGAGAATAAAGGATTTTTCCGGATGTGAACGGATGGTGATGAAAGGAGATTATCCTCACTTTGGGAAATTACGAGCTTCCCTTTATTTACAGACTTCCAGATTTAAACCAAGGATTTTTAGATGAATTTTTGGCAGCCTCGTAGTATCTGCGACAGGTTTGCCAAAGCTTTGTTCAACTTCTTGTTCTAGGTGGTTGTTTCCAATTTCCAACACGTTTTCAGCTCTACTTGCAGATCATCAACATTGACCTGCGTAAGAAAAGCTATATTATAAGTAGATAGTTGATGTTTGCGTTGAAAGAACCATCTGTAGTCATGTCGTGTTTGCAGCCAGGTTGATCCTTTTCGCGCACCCGAAACCAACTTCCCCCGACAGCGTTGAAAAACGCCATGGCAGCTGATGTGGAAACGGATGTGCTGCGTCGGCTGATGGAGGTTCAGTGGAAAATGGAAAGGTGTAACTGTTGATATCTGAAATCCTGCACTACCTGAGGAGCAGTCTGTCTTCTCCAGGATGTAATTATACTATAGTTTCTCATGTTCCACTTTCCTCCAGCATGTTGGGGACAATGCTATTCAAGGATATTCAAGGCTTAAAACCTGGCTCAAAATGTTGGTATCGGTAGTTGATGCAGTCTGAAAAACTCCTTGAAAACATCGAGTTTACTCCCCTGAAAACTGACAAAACATTGGAAAAATCCCCATGTTTAATAGGAGATACATCTTCAAATGTCTGTTTTTCCATTGTCATGTTGGTTTTCAGGGGGTAGCTCTCAAAATGCGTCCAAATGCCCCAAGAGGAAATTTATAAATTTCATCTTCCAACCATTGTATTCGGGTTTTTGCTCTTTATTTCAGGTAGCTGTTTTTTAAAGACTGGCCTTTTCATGGCAAGACTGGATTGGACCAAAACTGACCCGAAAAGAGAACACCTTTCAGTCTTCGGATCAGCTGGAAGGTCAATCAATTTCTTGTTTTCATGCCGAGTCTTTCAGCTGGAAGTTCTAACATTTGATGTTTTGTAGGGGCCGGAAGGCTTTCAGCCACAGAGGAGAAGGCAAAGCAGATCGAACAGGTTGCCCTCAGGCTCTGGCAATCCTTCATCATCAATCAATTGTGGGAAAAGCGATGGCAAAAGCACTGGTGTCTTGGCTTCTTTACCAGCAGTGAGCTCAAGAGACACTCGACCAAGCATCTAGTGGGCGATTCAGCAACAGAACTTGATGAAGAGACGTTGGAGCAGCTTGGTTGCTGGTGGGTGCAGCCGTTTCCATGCTGTGTCTCCCGAGATCCTGAACACCAAGGGCAAGTTTCTGATGGAGTCATGGTTGGGCAGATGGTGCGCAGATAGATCGTTGCCAAAAGAATCTGCGACCGCCCTCATCATCTGTGACTACATGTCGACTACAGACCTATTCTCAACTCTTAGTTTGGTTTCTCTTTCCCAGGTTATCGAACCCGTTTTTTTTAGTTAGAACATGGCCCGCATTTTTTCCCAAAAGAAAAATCACCCAACAAAAACCACAAGGATTACTTTAAACATCCCATTGGAAAACCTTTTAAGTCGTCATGAAATTGTCAAGTGAGTTTTTCACTCCCATAGGATCATCTATGTATGGTATTCATTTACCATTATTTACCTACATTTCGACTGAAATTACCATAGGGGCTGGTATACTTACCTATATGTATCTATCTATGGGGGCTGGTATATTTACCATTATTTGCCATCATTTATCATTTACCTACAAATTTTCGTTGATTTTGTATGGTTTACTATGTAGCTAAATATACCATGCTTCCCATAGATCCATATGGGGACTGGTTTTTCCAACCCATCAACGAATCGACGACGACGAAGCCAGGAGCAATTTGCCAAGCAAGCCAAGCTGTTGGAGGTGCCGGCCGGTACGGTGAAGGTTCATGGAGATTCCCTTGGCTATTTTAATATTGGAAATCTAGGTCCCAGGTTGGTGAAATATAATATTTGTTGGCCAAAAATCAAACAAATTGGTGATGATAGACCTGGATTTGTTTGAAGTGTCGCAACTTTTTCTCAAACGGTTTAGTTTCATTGAATAATGTTTAAGCTATTTGTTTGAAGATGACTTGGGAAATGAATCCTCGGTTTCCCAGAAAAGGTCACATCCTTGCAATCGACATAAGGATCAACTGATCAGCTAGGATCCTCCAATGGTTTCGGGTGAGTTTGAAGCTGTATTACCGCAGGGTGTTTTGGTCCTCCAAAAGACGCCGGATAAACAGGATACTTAGGGTACAGTCCAAGTTGATGATTGATGAACAAGCCATTCAGAATCATAGTAAACCACTCTGGGAAGCACCTTCTTCAACCTCTTGGTTGACTTCCACTGGGTGTAACATCAAAACAACTGGGTGTAACTTCACTTCCAACAGACTTATATACTGTAGAATGAGAGTGCCAATCTGATTGATCCATTTTCTTTCATTATTTTTTGTGGTTTCTTGGGATTTTTCAAGTGCTGAAAAAGATGTCAGCCAACCAGTGACCTGGAAATTCAGCAGGAATTACAGTCATTGGATCTACCACCCAATCCAGGATGTCAGCAAATGAAGGTTTATATATAGGGATGCCAGATCCTAAAAATAGTTTTGCGAACCCAGACATATCAAAGTGCGCCATCAAATGGCCGTCCTGGGAACACATTCGGGCAGGATTCCACTTAAAAAACACCAGTTGCTCATGTGTTTTTTTGGAGGGTTTGCTGAGCATTCGAGGTGATGTGACTTTTCTCTACCCTATCTTCCAACCCTCAAAGATCACACATGACACACTTTGCGAACCACTGATCTCTGCGATGTTTTCTTCCGTCTATTTTCGAATGGTTTGTTTGGGGGTCCAACGTTCCCCCCCAGAAAATATATATAGGTGAAAAAACCTTAAAAGATCAAGCACAGGCGGTTTCCAACCAAGTTTTGCCTCCAAACGACTTTGGGAAGTTTGTTTGTTTCGCAGGATGTGCACGTCATGGTGAAAGCCACCAACGATACGATCCAATCCTTGCATGGTCTCTTGGATAGGAGGGAGCTGGGAGGCGAGATTGGGCAGCGGATGAGGACATTCCCACATATTGAATGAACCCTGAAGGGAATGTCCTCAAGCTGCCCCAAAAAACACACTGAAATTCAGGAGTTTGTTGTCTTTATTGATCTTGGATTTGTCTCCTTGTGATTCTTTACTGACAAAAAACCATGGGATTTTTCACCATTTGGTTGGAATGTCTTGTGGTTGGAAGATCTTTTGGATTCTAATGCTGGGTTGCCAACATTTTTTTTGAAAAAAATCATGACCAAACTTACGCCCAAACTTAACAAAACGGGGAAGAAAATTCGTCAACGGCTTCACCACAAAAGTTTGATGCATAAAACACACCGCAAAGGCATGGGACTGGTGTTTTTGTTGCGCAACACTTTTCCCGATGTTTTTTTGCGACCAACAAAGGCAAAAAAAGCTGCTATAGCAAAAAAACCTGAGCGGTTTTTTTTGGGGGGGGTGAAATCCTACACAACAAAAAAGGGGGTTACAATAAACCATGAAATTTTAGGGATCCTTACAAAAAACAACCAGGATTCGTTTTTGGGACCTCGGCGTTTGGCACCGGGAGCCTGCTGGCACCGTTGACCAGGTTCTGCGGTCGGTGATGTATCGATAGTTCTCCCAAGCGCGTCGTCGAGATCCGAGGTGAACTCCCAGGCAAAACCCGGGAATTTGCCGTGGCGGCTTCGGCGTTTTTATTTGGTGGCGAAACAGCGGTTTTTAATTCGAAGCTGGCTTCAGATGTTTGGGGTTGATGATTTATCAGGGGGGTTCCCCATAGAAGTATATATGAAAAAGATGAAAAAGTATCACTTTTATGACTTTTATTTGGAATATGAAATTAAATGTGTGTATTGTTTTTTTGAAATAAAGCCCTAGACTATGTGGTTGGATTTGGTCTTTTGGAATTTTTTTGCTGACTTTCGAGTAAGGTATTGTCCGCGGATTCCTTCCTCACCATTTAGGTGGTTAAAGAGATCCCCCAACACATGGTTTGGGAAACCGTACTTTTTTGCCGGTTGGTTTCCCATCCAAGAATGCAAACAGATGAACAATTCATTAACTCAAAAGGATTGTTTCCATCAACATCAGTACTAGGTGGTACAGTAGTTTCAAATCGTTTTTTGAAATGTTCACCCTGAAAACCTTGTGGGAAGATAATCATACCCCTTTTGACAAACAGGCATGGTTGACGAAAAAAAAGGTCCACCACCTATATATCTAGGTAGTTTCAGGTCAGCATCCTTCAAACTGTTTGAGAGTATATGCAGACCTTAGTTTGATGGAAGCCAGGGTTCCTTTCCTATGCTCGCACGAGACCCTCAACTTACAGGAGATCCCAGAAAATGCGGGTGTTGATTCCCTTGCTGCGGGCTCATGGGTTTCTTGGGTCGCAAGGAGGGAAACCACGCGGGAGAAAGTGGTGGTTATGGGGTGGTTTACAGGGAAGGATGTGTTGTTGAAAGATGAGTTTCTATTAGTACACTTTGAAATGTTGTTTTAGCACGGTACCACTATTTTGGAATTCCAATATGGTATCAGTAATGTTGCGAATTACTACCATTTTGGTGAATTTATCACCAAATATAAGTATCCCTTTTTGGATCCATGGGTCCCATGGTATATTTACCTACATTGATCCCCTAAAAAATCAACCATCCATCATATGGGTACAGTAAATATACCCATAAGTCCCATGGGAATCCTCTGGGAATCCTCGGATTTTCGGGATCTTTTCCGAGGAACCAATAGCCTCAACATGAACTCACTGCGAGCCGGGGTTCACCCTTAGGGATCCCTTGGTTCGGATGGGCTCCCAGGACAGGTCACGTAAGTGGTTAATAACCATGGTGAATTCGTAAGTCCCCAATTCCTGGGGTTGGAAGGGACCCCTTCCAACTGGTCGATAATTGATGCCTTAGTCCAAGGGAGGTTCTGATCCTAACGACTTGCTGACTGGGATGATCCTCTTTTCTCCGTAGTTGTTTCAACTTGATATTCATCCCAGTAAAGCTTACAAATCGCGAAACGCCCCAGGTGGATACACGGCTGTTGTAACGTTTGGGATTTGCATCAAAATGAAGTTTTTTTTGTGTCAACAGTGACACCTTTTGCATGGAAACTGCGTTTGGACAACTAGGAAAATATATGACAATATGATGTGCACTTTTTAGATCCCACTTTTTTGAATGGATTTTCGAGACTGGCATGTTTGGTGACAGGATCCAATATTTGACAGTAACAGGACACTGCCAAAGAAAGTGAATTCGCCATTTCTGGGAAATACTGCCCAGTTTGCAAACAAGTCATACCCTTGTTCTCTGAGTAGGTCAATACATTTTTCCATTTGTATATATACATATATTTGTAAATAGATGGTTAGATAAATATATTTACCCTCGGATGTTACCATATCTTTCTCCCTGCCATATAATTATATCTACATTTGCTGTTCAACATGCCAGATTCTCAGGGAAAAGTGATTGCTTGAGTCTTTAAGGCTGATTCCATGAAGGATGCCAATGGAGGATTGGATGAACATCAGAAGCAGGCGAATGGGCCGTGGTTGGGTTTGCAGGACGAATGATGAATGTTGATGAGGGAGGGATGATGATGGTGATGATGATGATGATGATGATGATGATGATGATGATGATGATGATGATAACCAAGACAAGAATTATGATGAGGAAGAGCACATTTGGGAGGAAGGCATGCTAGCTTCTCCATGGTCGTTTCTGTTTTCTCGGAATGACTTGATGCCCTCTTCCTTTGTGTTTCAATTGTAGAAAAATCCCTAAGAAGCAATGTGGAAAATGAGGAAAGCACAGGAAAAAAGGGCCCCCATATGTGTTTTTGCAGTGGTTGACTTTTGTTGCTACCCAAAAACGGACTGGTTTCCCACGAATCAAACAATTGATGGGCAATTCCAATCAAGGAGAATGGTCATACCTTTCATTCACACTTTTTTCTTGTCCTTTTATTGTCGTTTTGATTCTTCTTCAGGGGCTCCGGTCACATGAATTTTAGTGTGATTGGAAGAGTTGGGATGTAGGCCCAGGAGTATTCGGTCATTTCGGCAAGCCTGTGAACTTTAAATTTCCAATAAAACCGTGGGTTTCTGAAGCAGAACTCAGAGTATTTAAAGGTGATTTTTGTTCATCATCTTCGATGTTCAGATTTTGGCCAAGGCAATTTTGCCAGAACTTTCTGAATTGGGTGGTTCAATGATCATCGGTGCGAAGTCTCAACTCTTGTTAAAAACCACTCCAAGGTGTAGTGATACTCGGTAGTATATCTCTTGAAGAATTAATCCTGGCCATTGTTTTGGAGCAGAGCCACTTTCAAGGAAGTGAAAGTAATGCGCGTTAGGGGACGTCACCCATTGGCAAATATATAGGGATGCTCCCCCTCCCACTTTTAGTCACCAGGATTATCATATGTTCAGGCTCGGGCATCCCATATATAAATAACCTTTAATTTGTCATGAGTGCATCCTGGGAAGATTCCATCCCAAACACATTAATATATCAATCCCTAAAGTTAAAAGTTCAAATCCAACTTGTTTAAACACAAAAAAAAATCTCATGAATGAACTTCCATTTTGAGTGATACCCTGAGACACCCCAATGTCGTTCTTGGTGGTTGGCCGGTTTTGGGTGAGGCGATCCGCATGGGGCAGAAAATGACGACCTTGCCTTCAGTATCTTTTGAGGCGTTAAACAATGGGGTGGAGTGACAAACGAAAAGTTGGAGCTTTCATTTTTTTGGTGACAACAAAAACTACGACTTGTAGGTAGTGTCAACTCAAATATGTTTGTTTATTTTCACCCCGAAAATTGGGTAAGATTTACTGGTTTTGACTAATTTTTTAAGATGTGTTGAAACCACCAACCAGAAAAATATTGGGATTTTTTTCATTCCCTAAGAGTCCCCAACGGACCCTCCAATGGTTTAGGGTGAGTTTGAACAATTTTTTTCGGAGGGGTGTAGTTTGGTCCTCAAAACGACGCCATCTTTGAGGGGTCAGGATTCTTGGGGTGATATGTTTCCATCAAAAAGGTAAAAGAAAGATGAAGCAAGTGAGCAAGAAATCACTCAGTCAATCACGTAATCGATCAATTAGTGAGTCAGTCAATCAATCAAACATTCAATCAATGAATCAATCAGGCAACCAATCAACCAATCACTTAATGAATTAATGAATGAATCAATCAATCAGCCAATCAATCCCTCAATCAGTCAGTCAAACATTCAATCAATCACACAGAGTTGGCTGCAACAACAGATTGACAAAAGCGCAGGACGTTTTTTTAGTAGAAGACAACTTGCTGAGGAAAACACGATATTGGAATCAAACAAATCAGAATCAGAAGAGTTGTTTCTGAATTTTCTTTGGACAAAGTCGTTTGTCCAACCCGTTTTGAATCCTGCAGTGTGTGTGCACAGCATCTGGGATTACACCTGATCGTAATCCTATTCCATCAACATCAGATAGAAACTCTCAATCTTATTCTAGGATATTCTGGGCATGCGTTTGGATTCTTAGGTCCAGGAGTTTTGATCAAACAGATCTTATATATTTTGCAGCATGAATTGTTGCCAATACCGTTGCCAAGCAACCCAGTTGCCCATCCCCGACTCTTATTTGTTTTTGGACTCTTGATATCTCTTGATGTGTTTAGGCAGGCGTTTGGTCCGGGTGTATGTATCTCCAAATTTTTCAAAAATGATGAAAAATCTTCAACTTAACTTTGCCTGAAATCATGTCAGCAATTCAAATGCTTTCATGCTTCATGAATTTGACCATGGAACCTGCAAAGACACGCAGAGAAGGAGACTAAGGTGACGGTGACATTTTCGAATTGATCAAACGTTGTATTCTCCGTCAAATTTCTTTTCATCCGGGTTCATGTGTTTCCCTTCGCAAAAATCAGTTGTTGATCCAACATTGCCAAAAGATGCCAAGACTGAATTTGGAAATTGATATGACTCTGGACTCCTCAATATCACAAGTTTCCTCCAGCTTCCTGGAGGATGTGAAATACACCAATCTGGCGGGAAGAATTGTGCCTTGTGGAAAGAGTTCTGAGATGGTTGGTGTTGGGGGTTCAGGGTCCAACCTCTTCAGGTGTATGAATACGGAAGATGTAAACGGTCAATGCTTACATTTCCTAAAACGAATAGCAACCAAAAAAATACCTCAAAACAGGGCTGGAAGACTTTCTCTTTTTTTCCTGTAAGGGCATGACATCACCCACTACTAAGAATCGTTAGGAAGAGCTGGACACCGCAGTATGCTCCGAAACCCACAGTGATGCTACATACCCCACCAGCAGGGTGGTTTCTAAGATATTTGTTATTTTCACCCCGATCCCTGGGGAATGATCCAGTTTGACAAGCATATTTTTCAAATGGGTCGGTTCAACCACCAACCAGCCCAATTTCTTTAAAGATGAGTTTCCTCAATTTTGGCACTTCCTGGAAGAGGAGTTATCATTTTCAGCTTCCATGTTGCCCTTGAACACCCATCATGGTTCAGTGGAAAATTACCCGGCCCCAAATGAAAGGAAACAAATGATTTTTGCGGGACCCATTTTTCACTGAACCATGAATATGAGAGGAAGGGGTAAGCTGTAGGAGGTACGATTGATAATCACCTGTGATTCCATGGCTCCTCCTCTCCGAGGTTTCGTCCAACATCTTCTCCAATGGAGTGCAGGTACCTAGCTGAAGAATCAGAGATGATGTGTGAGAAGATAAGCAACGGGCCCCATGACGCATCCATGGGATTGGTATATTTAGCTTCATTGCTCCCAGAAAAAATCAACAATTCATGTTTTTATGTAGGTGAATATACGATACATGGATGGTCTGGGACATGAACCATGCAAATCCTTAACAAATCACCCTAAGCGCCGTTTAATTGGGAGAGTTGCATCTTCCAGGTTTTTGTTTCATCAGGCTACTACTTTTGATGGAAAAACTACTGTAAACGAGTTTAAACACTTAAAGATATGCTGTCCACGTGACACTGTATGTATTGAGTTCTTGCCATCAACAGTATTTTTGAATGATCCTTAGATCACCCCTTTTCACCCAGCCATTTGTTGACGAACCGGAGTGAAAAACATCGTTTTTGGCCCGCCAAACGCAACAATGCGGGTAATTGGGGTTGCAATGTTTAGGGGTTGTAGAAGTTCAACTCCTGCGAAACGTATTTTTGGTGGAATTTGCTGATGCTCAAAATGTGGGAGTTTGGTTTTTATCGTGTTTTCTACCAACTTACATTGGGCAATAGATGATTCAAGCAAGTTGCATGAAAACAAAATGTAGCAAATCTCCACTAATGCATTTTGGGACTCAAATTGTGGGTGTGAAATGGGGAGGTTTTATTCATGTCTAACTCCCTTTTCCCCCCCTCCATACCTCTTGACACCATTGGTGGTAGTATGTTTGTTGTGGTCCTAAGCACTTCACAAGATCTTTGGTTCAACTCCGAAGGCCAAATAAGAAGTTGAAAGTGACATATCTACCCATTGGAGTTCTCATCATCCAGGAATGTGTTGAGATATTTTGTTTCACAAAGAAGGAAATCTAGCTGGTGGTTTCAAATATATTTTATAGGGGTGGGGAAGATTTCCAATTTGACCAATATTTTTCAGATGGGTTGGTTCAACCACCAACCAGAAATGTAAGAAGTTCTAAATCTGTGGACATCCAAATAGTTTTCCGTTCATGTTCTGTTGAGTCGTTAATCTTTTCATACCGACGTCACGGCATTTCTTGATGTTTCACTTCTTTGGACTTGTCGTCTTCCTCAAAATGGTGTCCTTTTGGCAAAAAAAGGCGGAGTAATCCTGGCATTCCTGCAGGTTTGGATTCCCATATTGCCTTGCAATTTTGTTTGGACAAAAAAATCTTCGGTGAATCCCTAAAAAGGACCCACCTTCCCCAAGATTCCTTTGGTAAATGTCGAAAATGGGTGTCCAAACTATAGGTTTTGAGGTCTTAGGGGTCTCATTAGAAGTGTTCTGGTGTTTCCGTTGGAAGTGTCAAGAATATTAGGATGATAGATCTTCCCTTCAACCCACGCGGAAATTGAAAAAACTGTCCTGGGTCGTCAGTTGCTGATTATGATCAACCTCATCATTTTGGGCGTTGAAGTCACTTGGCAATGGGAAGAAAACTAAGTCAGCACCTGGTTGTTTACCCCTGGTTGTTTAGTGTATATAAAGGATTTTACTACCCAATTTTACAGGGATTATAATAAACCATTATAAGGATCCCTATCAAACAACCAGGATTTTTCCATGGAAAGTAAGGAACCGGGTGTTTTTTTTCCGTGACTGAAAAAATGGGCGATCGATTGATGGGTTTATGACTGGATCCTGCCGAAAATTTCATGGCTGCCATCAATATCCCCATGATTTGGTAATATATACCTGGAACCCGAATGACCCCTGTTTTGATGGGAAAAGGCCTTGTTTTGGAGGGTGGAAGCCCCAAAATAGAGGACAAACAGGTTCCAGGTAGTTCCCAAAATGTTTAGGCCGAATATGCGGCCCCTTTCCCTATCTGAAGAAATCCCTATGTATAGCCAACAACCCAAACATTTTGGTCACTGCTCTCCAATTGCTGCTACAAAAAAGATTCGGTTGATGAAGTTGGCTTTGGGCGTTCTTATTCGATCAAGGGAAAGTGATGGATTTTCATGAATTTGCGGTCATACTTGATATATTCCCCCGAAAACTAATATGTCCCCTGAAAAATCATGGTTGGAAGATGTTGGAAGACTTTCTTTTCTTTGTTTACCAATACACCGAAACGATGATATATGATATTTGTGTATGTATATATACATATATATACCGCTTTTTGGTTGTATACGTACATAAGCACAATCTGTATTTATATACATGTATATATCTATATACATGTAGATATGTGTTTCTTATGTGCAACCCTTCAACCCAAAGTCAATACGAGGAAAAAGGCACAGAGAGTCTGCAGGAAGTTTGGCATTCGGGCTTTGGCCAACAACAAGCCTGGACAACACCTACCATACGATCACCCTGCTTTGCAGGAGGTGAGGCTATTTGTTCAGCTTAAAGCCAAGGCCTTGGGAGTGCACGAACGTTTGGTGCTGAACATGGACCAGGTCTGGTCCACCAACTATCGTCCAGCAACCAAATCCCTGCAAAAGGCTTCCAGTGGTGCCCTTCGTTCTGGGGCCAACCAGCAGCGCTGGCAGGCAGCTATCGCTGACAGACTGGCCTTTGCCTTGGACCTTCCCTTTTGAAAGAGCCACTTTTTAAGGGATATCGGATATGCGTTTTCGGGGGCGTATGATAAATGCTGATCAATCTGGTCAAATTACATCACGACCTCACACGACCAAAAACCCAAAAAGTATACAACAGGTAGCTAAGGCAGGGAAATCCCCTTATTTCAGGGAAAAAAATTAGGTTGGTGAAATAAACCCTCCCTGAAACTAACGACGCTCGCACCTGAAAATTGATGGTTGGAAGATGTATGAACCCTATTGAAATAGTCACTTTTCAGGTGCTATGTAAGTTTCAGGGAGGGCAATAATTATGGTTATAAAAATACATATATAATACCCCCCCCGAAGTATANTTTAACAGTTCGCCCCTAAAAAATGGTGGTTGGAAGACGATCCTTTCCTATTGGGTTTTGGTAACTTTTCAGGGGCGAACTGTTAAACTTCGGGGGGGTAATGATAATAATTTGGCCAGATTCAACTAGCTGGTGGTTTGAAATATTTTCTATTTTCACCCGTACCTGGGGAAGATTTCCATTTTGACTAATATTTTTCAAGTGGGCTGAAACCACCAACTAGCATAGTTCAAGGTCAAAATCCTGCAAATAGGCTTTTATGATTACGGCAAACCGTTGAGCCGGAATGTGCGATTGCTGATCGTTGGCTATCCAGGGTACAATTTGACTCATCCATAAAAAGGTATGTATACTCCTGAAAACTAAAATGGCAATGGAAATCCTCATTTTGAATAGGAAATACATCTTCAAATGGTGGATGTTCCATTATCATGTTGGTTTTCAAGAGATAATTATAGGTACAGTAGAAATGATGACTGTTGAAAGAAATCCAGAGAACCAGTTGATAGATAGTTCATCCCTACTATTGACAATACGGCTGGAGAAAAAACATCACAGGTGATTAGCCGGAAAGATTCAACAAAAGCTGCCAAGGGTTGATTGCCTTCAACACTTCGATGAACGGTCCAGAGCTGTGTTGACTTCAATGCTTCGAGATCATACACCAAACGTATTACCATGAACCGACTAACCAGCTGAAGATCATAAGATCCACCCAAATCGCTGACGACTTGAATGCATGGTGTACACTTTTTTTACCTACCAACCAACCAACCAACCAACCAACCAACCAACCAACCAACCAAGCAACCAACCAACCAACCAACCAACCAACCAACCAACCAACCAACCAACCACTATCCCCCCAAGGGCTTTCCAACCTTTACCCCAAACCACTTAGGTAGATATCTCTGCCAACTTACGACCTGGAGAGGAACCGCCGATTTTCGAGGTGGCTATATACACCTGGGAATAGGCTGCCAAAATCCCAACTTTTTTTCTCATATTTCCAAGGATGTGAAAATGGGTAAACTAGGTGGTGGTTTCAAAGATTTTTTGGAATTTTCACCCTTACTTGGGGAGATGATCGAATTTGACTAATAGTTTTGAAACGGGTTGAAACCACCAACCAATACATAAACTTTATGTAAACTGTTGCTGTTAGTTTTGGGGGAGGGTTTTTCTCAATCCATGTTTGTTTTCATGAAAACTTTTCCTCATAACAATTGTTCATCGTTTTTTTTTGTTGGTTGTTTTTCTCACTCTTCTTTCCATTCACCAAATGGGGAGGAAACTTCAACAAAGCCAAGACTTCTTTAAAAGCCAAGTTTGAGGGTAAGCAATCTGCCTGGCTGGCAGTTTTGAGTCGGTGATGATGATGATGATGATGATGATGATGATGATGATGATGATGATGATGATGATGTGCGGTTTAAATGGGTGTTGATGGCAGTTTTTTTCGAATATGTATACTACGTAGGAACGTCAGAAATGCTTAAAAACTTCATCCTTGGTAGCGTGAGGTGATTTTTTCCGGTAGGGTTTATTGGGAAGTTACCTGATGCTGTACATACATCTGCGATGGATATCCACCCAAGGTGCCATGTAGACCTAAGTGGGCCAAGGTTGAGGTATTTCCCTAATACTCTATACTAATATTCAGATTCATATATTTACATGTGTAAAGAAGCTGAGTTGTCTTTGCTACTCAATATAACTCTAGAATTTCCCAACTATTAATGCGTGAGGAGCAATTTATACAGATTTGTTTTTTGGGATTTTGTGGGGGTCCTTGGACGATTGTACCACGACCCCTCTAACCTCGTACCGAAACGGATGTGCTGAAGTTCCCTTGGAAAATGGAACGGGTGCTACCCAAAAACCTGGAATACTTCTGGATTTTGCGTAT
Source organism: Breviolum minutum Mf 1.05b.01 (assembly GCA_000507305.1). NCBI lineage: Eukaryota > Dinophyceae > Suessiales > Symbiodiniaceae > Breviolum > Breviolum minutum. The sequence goes on from DF240105.1 coordinate 122,111, forward strand.
ATTGCCCATGTTTCTAGACTTCACAACTATAGCAACTCGTTAACTCTTAGTAAGACATATTTTGTAGCTTTCAATGGAGGTTGAAAGACAACTAGAAATGTTTTTTCGACCAATGTGATAGCTTGGTGATGAAGGTTTGCTGGGGAATCATTTTCTAGCTGGGGTTTTTTGGTTGTTTCCAAAAATAGGAGTACCCCAAAATGGATGGTTTATGATGGAAAACCCTATTTTTTAATGGATGATTTGGGGGTACCAATATTTTTGGAAACACCCATATCCCTAAGAAACACCATCCTGGAAAAACAAACAGTTTTTCTATCAGCCAGTTGTGATCAGACACTCCTCCTGACACAAACCTCCCAGCCTTCATTAGCGTCCTAACAAAGAAAGGCGTGTTTCTTGTTCAAACCACCATTTTTTGCTGATAGCATAAAAGAACTAATTAACTGAAACCTAACAAAAAGGAACCGGAATTTCATTTTTGTTCCCACTTTTTTTTGGGGTTGTTTTTGCCTAAAAAAGAACTCAAGGTGGTGAATAATATCATTGTGGTGCTTTTCCTGGGCGAACTCTTAATGAAGTGGGCCGCCTATGGTTGTCCCTCGGCGCGAGGACATGGGTTTCCCTTGGTTCATAGGTTATATCAACGATTGCCACCCAAAATAGCCGATAAGTGAAGTGGCCCATTGGTAGTTGAGGGGAGGTCCCCCTGACACTATTGAGTCGATGAGTTTCCATTTTGAAAGGTAGGATATTAGTTGTCGATATGATCGTTCCATAAAGAGAATAGCTTCCAATATTTTTATAGGGCATGCTTTATTCAACTAATGTAAATTGGTTGGGAGTCTAGGGGTGCCCCCAAGCAACAATCCCTTTCATAAGGGGACACCAGGAAACCAAACCACCAGGCCCCAAACCCTGGGTTTTTTCTTTCAGTTTTGGGAGTTATGTACGAAATTTGAACCCAACAAAAACCTCCGGATTGGAAACCCCTTTACCCAAAACTGACTTTGGGGTACCTTTCGTGGTTTCTGTCAATCTCAAACTTTTAAGAAATCAAGTAAGTCCCACGACCCCAAACAATTGGTGGTTGGTTTGTATAAGAGATACTTTTTGTGATTGAATTATATCGAATTAACCAAGATATGTAGTATTATGTATAGTAAATTGCGGAGATATTGAGTGTCCATACTCCCCAAGCTTGAAAGGGTTATCCAAAGATCTGTGCAGTTTTATAAACTCAAAACTAGAGACCTTTGCTGGCACACAACTTCACTCCAGAATTCATCATGAAACCAGTTTGATTTTGGATGTTCTTAGTCTCTAGAATTTGAATCCTCTCTTTGGGGACACTTTTTTGGGCAACTCTTTTCCAAGTGAATTCATAAGTCAATGGTAGTTGAGTAGCTTGACTTAGACAGGCGAACTCAATTTTAGTTTAGCCAGTTTACTTCGATTATAATCCCTACACCCACCCACCCCCCACCCCCTAAAGAAGAAATAGAGAACTACCTCAGATTTTTTGGTTTAAATCCTACACAAGGTGGGCCGCTACCATCATGATAAATTGAGTGAAAGAACCCCCTTGAATGGCCTTATAAATGGATAACTGGGATTATAACACTACTTAAAGGGGTTATAACTCCGTTTACAACGAATAGGGGCCCACCTTGTACTACTTGGTGACTTGTGGAATTTTGTGATATACTAAGCTAATTGGTAAGTTTGCATCTATGCAAAAAGTTGCTGGTCCAGCAACCACCTGATTGGATGAACTCAACAACAACAAACATTTGAGCTACCAAGGATGCATGATTGGTGCCAAAAGGCACCTCCATACATCTTCAATTATGAATAATAAGATTTTTGGAAGAAACCCATTGGGAAAAAAAACATAAACAAGTTCCAAGAATCCTCAAGGCTTTGCCATTCTCAATCTAATGAGATGGTATCCCGTATCCCAATATTGTTTAATTTGGGGAAGATCCCGAACTTAAACATCACTTTCCACATTAAAGAGAGCTTCACCCTACGCTATCAATCAACAGAGACGGGATCGCCCCCCCCCCCAAAGCATTATTTTTGCTTGATTTTTTTTCGGCCTTCAGTCAGGCCAAAATATATACCCTCCAGGAACAAGTCCAAATATCCCACCAGATGGGAAAGCCGGAAAATCATCGAGTCAAACATACCGGCTGGGTGAGGATATATTAGTTCGATCATTCCAAACTTCAATATTTATGTTGCTCCCACGTACAAGACAGACCTTGTATCGTTCATAGGGTGGGGAAAGAGACCAAAAAAAGTACAGGCACCAGTTAAAAAAAAGCCCTCGGATAGTCCAGTTTCTCCCCAAACCATTCGTGGCTGGTCTTTGGCATGATCCATCGATCGCAAGGATTCCCCGATGGAACCACCATGGGGCAGTCTCGGCGTTTGGGGTTGACTTAGACCACCACTGAGGTCGTGAATTCTTCTGTGGCCCTGAGCGTCTTTGGAATCTTCGGCGGCAATTTCCCGAAATGATGGGCATGGGATGATGGGACCTGGGGATGATTGGATCGGAATTAGTTCGCTTGATTTTTCAATGAAAAGGATGAGACCTACACCACCAAAATTTAAAGATAGATATATAATATAGATAGCAGACATGATGGTTTTGCAAAAGGCAACTCCCTTCAAACATGGCATATTTGGGGTATAATATGTTCAAATTCGGGGGTTTAATATCGATTGGGAGTTCTATGCTACTGTAGTGACTCACCTGGGAGATTAGATTTTCTTGGTGGTGTAAATGTAAGACAATGTAAGCTACTGTTGATGGAAGAAATCCCAAACAACCACCCAACATTGTATGAAACTCTGTAAATAGCGGGATAAACTACCATATCAACTGGTGTTGAAACGGGACATCCAAATGGCGGATGGATTGGCAGCCTGATAGATGCTGCGAAAGTCGCCCAGAAAAATGACCAAAAACTTCAGGGCAGTTTTGGTTGGTGAAATATCGAGTGAAACAAACAAACATAGAATTGAAGGAGACAAAAAATCCACCAGGTTGGTCCAGGAGTTCGGCGGAATCGTGGACGGGTGATTCACCATCAGTCCCCTATAGGGTATCCTCGTCATCCAAAAAAAAGACGGAACATGTGCCCTAGAATAGTAAGTAAGCCACCAACCCTTTTCACAAACCACCATTGGTTGATCATCCAGATTTATTGAGATATCAATATAGCATACCACCGCTGGTATCTATAAAAATTCTATACCAAGACACCAGGGGAGGCAGGCATATCAGAAGGGTATTGGTGTGAAACCTCGAACATACTAAACTAGCTGTGATGTACGGGCTATGGAGAGATGAGGTGATTTTTTGGGTGAAGGTTTTTGGAAGGTGAGCCTTCTTAAAGATGAGGGAACCCCAACAAATCCGGAGCACAAATGGAGAAAAAAGGTGTAGTTTAAATTGGTGTTAGTTTTGTGGATGATTTTTTTGCATTCGATCACCAAGTGCCATTGGTTTCATCAGTGATCACCATGTGGTTGTGGACCGTATATCTCGCAACTTCTTGCCAAGCAATGTATGGCCAAGAGAATTTGTCGTTCTTCTTCAACTTCTTGTGGGATCTTCTCTTTGGATTCGGGGATGGGAGATACAGCATATAAGGTAGTTGGAATCCCCAAGTCAAATCAATACCTGACCCTAGTTGTGAGCAAGTGTAAGTCACTACAAGGATCTACCAGAAGTTCCAAAAAATCTCATGTTTGGTGGTTCTTCAAAAGCCAGAAATAGTGGCAGTTGCCATCGTTTTCTGAAAGTCATGAATCTGGTGACGGTTTTCAAAAAAGATCACCGTAATTCTTGGGAACGGGAATTCTCAAACAAGTCAGGTCAGTGCCCCCCAAAAAGGGCAATTCTTGTAGAAAACTGGGTGTCAAGATCCCTACACATTTGCTCAGATCACATTTTGTGGTTAAGGATGACCCTGGGGGCAAAACGGGTGGTAAAGATGGGGATCGCATTGATGGCAAGTCATTCCGAATCCATTTGAGCAATGAAAGAATGGCCCCCTGTTTGTTTAGGGTATATAAGGTATATAGATCATGTACTGCCCAGTTATATGGGGATTATAATAAACCATTATAGCCCTATAAGGAATCTCTCTTAAACAACTATGCAGTATTTCATGGAAAGTCTTTTTCGCAACGACTCCAGGAATGTCTTTGACTTTGTTGCTTGGCAACAACTTTTTGTTCACCGGAAAACGTTGGTGAGGAGCTGATTCAGTGTTGTTTTTCACAATCAATTGTCACCAAGATTCGTGGTATCAAAAGGCAGGTATACTGTACCTTTTGCAAGTTTCACCGGTCTAGATGTATATGACAACCTAAAATCAGGTGGTACCTTTAAAAGGCTCGTGATATTTATGTTTCTCCTTGCAAAAAGTATATAGATGCTTTTGTTGAACTGATGTTCTTCAAGTTTGAGTAGTAACTTGGTAGCTTCCAAGAAAAATTACAAGACCTCATCTAAATATAGTTGGTGATTTCAGCTCCAAAAAGTGGTGAGTGAACCCCCAAAACTGACTCACCCTATTATATTTAAAGCATCCTTTGAATTCGTCCCTATTCGCGCATACAAAAGTCAGGTGAAATAGAGGTGGCCACGGATTTTTTCGACATGTTTCCAGCATTGTGGGGATTTGAGAAATGTTTCATCTGCAAAGATCGAGTTCCAAAGACGGTTCATTTCCTTTTAAAACATGGGGCGCTACTGTTTTTTAATTGCTGGTTTTTCCGAAACAGATGCTACAGGTCATTGTAGGCTTATCACTTCTGGAGACGGCCATGGAGTTTCTGACGCAGGTGCGAAAGGCTGTGAGTCAAAAAAATTCAAGGATATTGGTACTACGTGGATGATCATCCAAAAAACTCAAGCGTATGTGAAAGAAACACCAATAGGTGAACGTTTCAAATACATTTATATAATTATTATTATGTTCTTTGATGATACATCTATTTTACGTCAAATAATATTATTTTCCCAAATATATACATATATAAATATATGTTTATATATAAATGTACGTGTTTTATTGCTATCCAAAATTTTGGGAAAATCATCCTTTTTGACTATCACATGTTTCAACTTTACCCTGAAGCTTCCAGGGCTTCGTTTCCTGACTTAAAAAATTGAAATCATTTGAAGACATGTGAATCTAACATGGAAGGAGGGAAGATTTGGACCTTCCTTTAAACTATCATAAACCATCAAAGGAACTTGTATTTGTGTGGAAATTCTTGTTTAAGCTGGCTGAAATGTCTCCGTTTCGCCAAAATACCATTGACATGATCAACTTTCCAGCCATGTCATGATAACCACGAGGGTGGTGTTCAGGGCTGACCCTTACTTAGAGGACTTATGATCCATATCGCAGAACAGCCAAGCAGAGTGCATCCAATAAAGACCTTAATACACTTTGGATTTTTGCCTTCAGATTCTAACCATCTTGGAATATGATTGAAGCTTGCACATTCATTCATGATTTTAGATATTCTTTAGATTAAGTAAAGTGATCGTTATTGACAAAGGAATATTTCACCTTTTTTTCTATCTACTCCAGGAGTGTTACAGTATATACATGTTTGAAACATTGCTATCTTGTGTCGAGTGAATTCACGAAAAACAAAAACAACCTCATGAAGAGACCTTGAAGAATTTATGAGGGAGATCCTTATAATGGTGTTTATTAATCCCTAAAGAACTGGATAGGATGTCATCCCCCAACAAATATCCCCTAAAACAACCAGGGCGTTTAGCGAATCCGTTGAACCGAGGCCTTTTTCGACGCGGGTGAGATGAATTCCAGCGGCTTGGATGGATGTCGGTGGAGAGCCTCACGAATTCCAGCAGCTAAGATCTTTCCAATTTGCCCCAGATTCAGGAAACATAAAAGCACGGAGCTATGAAAGATCTGCTGGGTTTTGGAGGTTTGTTTTTTTCAAAGATTTCTTATGTTCATGCCGAATTGACGAAGATGTTTTGTTCGATTGGGTTGGTTCAACCTCCAACTAGTTAAGATATCAGGGTTTGTAAAAAAGAAGCACCACCACTCAACAAACCTGATCAAGCATTTTTTTCAGGGTGAAATTGGAAATCTGTTTTAACACGCTGCCCAGTCCCCTCAAAAAAAAAACGAAGAAATCATAGCGACTCAAAACTTCCTAAACTTCTGCACCCAACTCTACTTGGGGTTCATGCTTCATCGAATTGCAGGGCGTTGTTTGTTTATTTTGGAGCCACTTCTAAAGCTCCAAAATGGAAAGGTTTCTGAAAGGTTTCTCTTTGAAAGGAAACATGAACCTTTTTAGCCTCAAAAAACACATGATTTTTTGCCGGTAAACACCTTTTGGAAGGGTAGTTGTTGCACACATGTTTTCGCGAAATGGATGTGAAGTTTTGAGTGAGAAAAAACACCTTTTGGATGCGGGTTTTGTTGGTGGGTTGGTGAGTTGAAAATTCCAAACTGCTTGAACTTGGGGTTTCTTTGATCGTTCTGAAATTTGATGTTGAAGATGTGGATGTTTCCGAAAATAGTGGGTTTTCCCCAAATCATCCAATTTGATAGGGTTTTCCATTATAAACTATCCATTTTGGGGTACCCCTATTTTTGGAAACACCCATGTCAATAAAATGTCACAAAAATCATGAGTGAAATGGTACAACCCCCAATGTTGTGAACAGGTCGCCCACTGAAAAATGATGGGACTGGAAGACCATCCTTTCCTCTTTAGGGGCCCTTTACAAAAAATACGTTCAGGGGTGATATTAATTTCAACTTGCAGGTGTTTGTAACACATACCATCCATGGGACGATTGTATATGTACCTATAGATTATTTATGGTTTTCATGTAGCACATGGATGTTTATGTGAAATGATGATAATCAACACATGTATGGTACTGGTATGGTATATATTTACCATATATTTACCATTAAAAAAAACCCAACCAAATCATGTCAGGTAAATTTATACCATACCATCATCCCCATGGAATCCGGATCCATGGATTTCAGGCCACCTACGTGTCATGCGCTTCGCTCGTTTGGCACGTGCCTTGCGTGGAGTACGTGTCATCCGCTTGTTGCGCTATATCAGCTCTCTTCGAACCATTGTGCCACTTGGGGAGCAGAGCAGATTTGCTGAACCAGCTGGAAGCACCATCCATACTGTTGATGATGGTTCGTTCGGAAATCCGGCGGAAATCTGCACATGTTAAGTTAAGGTTGGTAGTTGAAATCTACCATCATTTGCGAGTTTTATACATCCGAACGATGGTTGTTTGGGATTTCTGAACCATCACAGTAGTTTGAGGTTTCCAGCTGTTTACCCTCCAGTAAACTAACATAGCCGGCTGGAACATCCACCATTTTGATCCATTTTGATGTTATTTACCACTATAGATTGGTGTTTACCACAGGAAATGACCTGAAAATATGTTGGCGCTTTTACCCTACCTGAAACTAACAGCAAAAGACTTGGAAGATGAACATCCTTTTGGGAGGCAAAACGGCATCTTTTCAGGAGCCTTTTGCTGTTAGTTTTAAGCGAGGGTGATATGGGTGGGTGCTCCCATTGAAATACAGTGGTCGCCTGAGAGTTCACCCGTTTCCAGTTGATGGTTCCATCCCTTTAGATTCTACAGCACCCTCCCAAGCCGGATGCTAGTGAAGTGAAAAGAAGATGTCCAGTGAAAAGAAGATCCACAAACGACCAGCTGGATGACCAGTTTGGGCCCACTTAAGATGATTTCGCATGTTTTTTGTGTTTGAATCCAACAGTGCTTCTATCCTGTCATGGAAGACACTGAGGTTCTCCATTGTGAGCACCATGAGTTCGTTGTTGTGGACCTTGGTGCTCTTGGTGATGCTGTTTTATTGCCCCTCAACTTGATCAACTTTTCGAACACAAAAAGGTGGGAGGGAGCAAGGTGAACGCACACCGGTCCATTTCCAAAATGAAAACGTTAAAACGTGTTATATAAACCTTGGGTTTTGCATGTTCTACTTGTAAAAATTGGGTTAAGAGTGAAGATTAGTTGGGATTTGTTTAGATATGCTGAGATGAAATCGTTTCCAAGAAGAACAGCAGGGCTTTGTTGCCACAGTGAAACGACTTCTGATTCTTACCCCCGGAACCTCCAACACCCAACACAAGGCCTGACCACATTCAGTGGTGGATGTGTGAATCACTGGGGTGGGTTGGTAGGGTCCAAAAATGGGCTCGAAATCCTCAGAACAAACTTGGCTCAGTTCGTTTACAACCGCACTTTCATTCCCAAAGAGTTCATATTAATCCGGTTGTTCATCTTAATTACCACCAAAATAGTGTGTTTTTGGTTGTTGTCACCGTTTTGAATTGAAAAAGGATGACAATACTGTTGATGGTTCAGAAAAATGTGTAACAACCACCTGAGATAGTGAAAAAAACCTGCAAATAATGGGATGTTTTCCTACCTCCCAGCCTCAACTGGTGGTTAGGTTCGCTGGATTTCTGAACCCGTATACCTATACAGTAAGAGGCCTCCCTAGTTTATAAACCTGATATAAACCCCAGTAAAGTGGCAGTGTAACGTTTGGAGTTTTTGCATCCATGGTATCCAACAGAAAGTGATGACAATTCTTCGTTGCGAAAAAAAAAAAAACGAGGTTTTGGTGTCTTCATCACGCAGTTGGTGACCGACCACTGCAGGCTCTGTTGGAAAAACCTCCGGATCCGGGAAGTTGGAAGTCTGGAGGGAGGGTTGGTTCCATATACACTATATTAACCCCCCCAAAATTCCTAAGATGACTGGCTGGACAAGGACAATCCACCATGAATGACGTTTCGATGTCCCTATTGGAAATGGGGAATTGTTCCAGTTAGTCATGTTAGTGAACTCAGGGGTGTATATCTGGGCAATTTTGTTTCATCGCGTGGGAAATCCCCGGCTATTTCGCTATCCAACCGGCACAGGACTGGAGAAAAACAGCTTTAGTAAGAGGGAAAAGGTTCCATTTTTTTTGGTTGACTGAGTTTTTGGCAGGTTGGTAAAACATGATATCCCACTAACCCAGCCTAAAAGGCTGGATCCAATGAAAACCCGCAAGATAAATGCTAGTAAGCTAATGTAAGCTATAATTATTAGGATGTTCCATTGCAAATTAGGATCAAAAATTTAGTAGGTTGGTAATGTCACCATGGATATTTGTTGCAAACTAGCCACGGATCACAATTTTTCTGCGGTTCTGATGGGCTCACCGAAGGTGAGATGAAAATGTTGTTTTACCCTCCCTGAAACTAACATACTGTTGATGGAAGAAATCCCAAAGGTAACCACGTGGGATGTATAAACTCATGTAAATAATGGGACCGGGATATTTACCATATCAACTGGTTATAGCCGGATTTCTTCCATCAACAGTAGGACTTGAAAAAGTGGCATCGCAAAAGGAGCCGCCGGATCGTCTGAACCAACCATCAAGTTTCAGGGGATAAAAGCTGTTCGTTTCAGGGAGGGTCCCGTAGACATCAGTCCTTTGAAGAGAGGTTATTTAAATTAGGATCCGGTTCCCTCCAAAAAAATCAGAAAATCAAGGGAAGTTAAGGCCTCTAAATCTTGAGATACATGTAATGGTTCAATGATGGAACCTTCTCCTATGCAAAAGGCTGGATCATTGGACATCAAAGATTTGAACATTTTTGGTTTGCTACTTCCAGTACCCACAGAAGATATATTTAGTGGGATTCCAGTGGTTTGTTTGTCCGAATCGTTGTATACTGATATGTAAATTGCAATATACGCCAATGTTGTGACCTCATTTGCAGTAGAACATGAGGTTGATGGTTCAGAAATTGAGGGATCACCACCTGGGATGGCTGCAACCCCCATATATCATCCATGATATGTGAACAAAAAAGATTGTATTTTAGACAGGTTGGGTTACCAACTAGTTAGCGAAGTGGGCAGTAACCCTCCTTTATTTATATAAATATATATATATATATATTTGTATACATATATCCCTCATATATAGCTTATCTTCCAATTACTAGCCATTAACTATAATAATCATCCTTGCTGAGACCCGCCCCATAGCGTTGAATCTCGTTGAGAAAGGGGAATTACTTGCATCCAAAGACTATGTCGTGATAGTGATGTACTCAACTGCAAAAAAGGAAACCACACATGGTTGTTTTTTTGGGTAATTATTCTATCCCTCCTCTATAAATCAAATGTTGCAACACACTAGTTGATCTTTGCTTAGTGTTCCATCCCTCCCATATCAGATAAAATATGATATGTTTGCAATGACCATACGACTGGACCGCAGTCTAACAGGCTTGCTCAAGCTTGCATGGCCTTCCCCCGCCCGTTAGCTGTTGGCGCTGCCGGCGGATCGGTTGGAACTGCATTGCTTGGGATCCTGCACCAGGCTTTTCTTCACGAGGTCATCCCTGAGTCAGTTTGCATTTGCCCGGATCTGCCTATTGATTTGGATCGCAAGGAAATCTACATCTTTTTGGCTGGACTGGGACTTGGCATTTGTTTGGGGCCTATCCTAGATATTTTTATTGTTTTGAGAGAAAGGTGGCGTCGATTCATTTGTTCTCGACTTTTTGGGCTCCCTTCTTCAATCCCTCAACGACCCTTGCATAAAGTGATTTCATGAGTCAACCCTCTTCCGCTGCTGGCAATTCTGATCAGTTGCAGAGTGAGTTACGGTCTCTCCAAGAAATTTTGGCTGAGCTCACCTCTCGGGTTGCAGATCTTAGTTTGCGAGTGGAAGAAAGTGGATCGAGGAGCCAGGGAAGTCTTGGCAGTTTTGAACTTTGTGGTGCTTCAGAGACTGGTGACTCTACGGTTCCTGCTTCTTTGGTTGCATCCGAATCAGTCAGGCCGATTGTGAACCTGCCTGTGGCCTCTCCTGCGGCTCCTTTGGAAGGAGTTTGTGGTGGACAAAGCTGGGCAGAACGTGAGGCCATTGCCGGCCGGGTTGGACTATTTTTGGCCAGAGCTCTCGCTGGCAATCATCGAGGGAATTCTGGAAGGCACGAGATCAAAGCTGCCAGCCATCTTTATTTGGCGGTTGGGCTTATTGATGGTAAAATACTGTGAATTTAGGCAATACAAATACAATAAATTCATAATAATTTTGGGGTTTCTGGGGCGCTAGACTTAATGGTGGACTGTTTTTCCCTAAAATTACCTTATAAATCTGGAAAAATGGCGCTAGTAGAAGAGAGAGAAGGACATGACCTTACCAAGATGACACCTTCCTTGACCGGCAGTTAGTAAGTCTGGAGATATATTTGGACAAGATTATATTGTTTTTATTGTATGCCAAGGGTTAGAGAGACGACTGAAACGATAGAAAATGTAAACCAAATAATTCATAATATGCCGCTACAGTTCGNGGTTCGAGATCATAGTGGATTTGTGACCACCCAGCCGATTCGGGTGCTTCGCAATTTCTCCGAAGTCCGTCGACTGTGCCAAGCCAACGGATCCTGGGGGAACTCTGTGTTCGTTGGATTACCCACTGAACAAGAAGGACGTATTTGTGCTGCAGCGGCTGGCTTTGGCTGGCCATCATCCTCTTAGATAAATGGAAGAGGAAGCAGAGGCGGGTTTGTTTGAAGAGCCCGCAGAAGGACTCCGTTCCAAGTTAGTTTGTGACGGAGCCCATTACGATTTGCACTACGAAATAGGTCAGATCCCTTTGAGTGATCAGACTGATTTTTGCTCCATCATTGCAGTTGGCATCATTGACAATAAGGTGCTTGTCTGTGTTCCGGTGGAAGCGTGGACTCGCAAAGTTTCCACCAGGTTGCTACCTCCAAAGGCCTTACTGCGGCCCATATGTTGTTCGGTGGCAGCATGCGGTCTGGAGGACCGGGAGCTGCCAGCAGAACCTATCTCACTTCGTGTCTGGTTTGGGATGCTCAGTGCAGAACTCGAAGGCTTAGTGGTTTTCGATCGGGACGAAGATCCCCGTGTGGATTTCAAGTCCTCCCAAACTGGAGACAAAGTGGTTCCTTCTGCAGAGGCTTTGGGAGAAGTGGCAATCGAACGTTTCACATTTCAGTCAGCAGAGTCAGGGGGCAACCAAGATCCACCTCCTGCCGCTGCTCCAGATGTTTCACGATTGGACAAGATGGAGGATTCCATCAAAGCAATTCAAGAAAGCCTTTCAGCTTTGGTAGCTCGACAACTTCCTCAATGGTCAGGTGGTGCTTTTCAACCAGACCTTTCTGCAAAGCCAGGACCTTCCATTTTGAAAGCTTCTCCGAAGGCTTCAGTTGCTCCTCCTCCTGGACTCGGAGGCGGTGTGAAGTTTCGTGGGTTAGACAAGACAGTGGTTCAGTCTGCTCTGGCCTCCGGTATTCCAGAAAAACATTTGGAAGAAATGGCTCAACTTCTTGCAAATCATCCAAAGAGAATGGAAGACATTCCTCGTACCAAGGCTGCTCACAAAGTCGACGACCTGGACGAAAGTGCAGAGGAAGAGGAAGCTCAGGCCGAAGCGGAGGTGGGCATAGCTTTCGATGGGGGCAACAATCCCATGGAAACAGCCATTTTGCAGTTGACCAAGGTGTGCACAGCATTGGCCGCTCCTCAGTCGAAGAAGGGCACCGCTCAGGTAGAAGCTCTGCTAGACGGAACCGGCTTGGACAGAAGTGTCGAAGGGTCTGGCTCGGGAAGCTCGCGAAGGAATTCAGTGGCTTTGAGAGCATTGCAACGGTGTTTGACAGATCATCCAGAGTATGTTTATCAGACTATCGAAAAAGCACTGGCTGCCGATTTTCAGGGGAGAGCTCCCAAACCAGGGGAACCATTAGGAGGTGGTACAGTCAGAGGCTGGCTCGAATCAAGAAGCAGGATCACCAACTTTCAACCCCACGTGAGGTGGGCTTGGGCAGTGGGTGCTATCTGGGATTGCCTGTGCAAGGGCGAAGTTGCCCAAGCACGGGCGAGGGCAGCTCTATTAGTGGCTTCTGCCGATCAGACCTCGATCGACGGCGGATCATGGGTGATGTCGGGAGTGGCATTACTCGAACCTCCACCCCCATTTCAGTCATTCCAGCAACATTCAGCTCCAGGTCCTCAGGAACTTCAACACACTGTTGGACCCACGTTGGGTCGAACTGTTTCTTTCCCACATCCGAGAGATGGACAACTTCCACAAGACCAAGAAGAAGTTTGCCAGAGGAGGAAACAGCAAAGGGGACAAGGAGAAGGAAGATCCTCGACCACCGAAGCCCACTCCGAAAGTGAAAGCCAAAGGGAAAGGCAAAGGCAAAGGGAACGATGCGGACGATCAGACCGCTCCTCCCACTGCATGAATCAAGATGACAGACTTTTTGCCGGGGGGTTGGATGCACCAGCATATCTTGAAGAAGACCTTGGAGGCCCTCTTCGAGTTCCGTCCAATCCTCCACTGCATGAACCTTTTCCTCGAATTAAGGTCCCTGGTGCAGGAGCGAAGAAATATTATGGCAGAGAGATTTTCAATTCCTTGCTGCGGTATATCATGAGCTCTCAATGCAAACTGGGGCATTTTGCTCGTTCTCTTTTAAGCCGACATTGTTCTCGAACGGAGGACAGCACAGAGACCAAGACCCGCTACCTGCCTATGCCCTTACCTTATCCTGAGGTGTTGTTGAAGCGTAAGTCTTCTAAGCTGGATGCTGCAGAGTGTGCTCGCAAGAAGGCGGTGAACTCCATTGTCCTGGTGCTAAATTTTCTGCATTTGGGACAACCTATGAAAGCACCTTCTGTTTGCAGACCTGGCAATCGCCTCTCAAAGTTTCAATGGGCTGCAGTGAAACGGTTTGAAGGTCTCTTGGACGCTTGGTTAGCTTGTGGTGTGGTGGGCCCTGAGCAGATGGGTCGCACAGCATCTAAGATTGAATCTATTGAAGCTTCCCTTGCGGAGCTTACATCACATGCTGTGTCTTGTTTGAAAGGGGGGGCTGAAAAATATTTCCCGAATTCTCGTGATTGTAATGCTGGAGCTGTTGATGCTTCCTTTGTGGGTGAAGTTATAGGCAAGTCCAGACATGCTGCTTTTTCGTCGTTTAAAACCATAGAAGCAGATCGTTTGAAGTTTATAGGAGAGCCGAGTTTCAACCCGCTTCCATATTTGGATAAACCCTCTCAAGATGTGTATGCTAGACCGCTAAGTATGAGCATTCCACCCAAAGACTATGCCGGTAGTGTGCCTCATGTTCGTGTACACTGTAGTAAAGACGAAAAGATGAAATTGTTCCACCTTCTTGATCATAGTAAGAGACTTTCGTTACACCCTGAGTCCCAGATTAGGCCAAGATACACAAGTGGGCTTTTCTCTGTAGTCAAAAGTTTGGAGTTTGATCGTCTTATTTTAGATAGTAGACCTCCAAACATTCTCGAGATTCCCTGTCAGAGGTTCATTCGTTCTCTTGCATCCGCAGATTCGTTGTGCAAGATTTTTATCCCCCAAGGTCACTCCCTTAAATCATCAGGAAATGACTTGCGGGATTTTTATTATCTATTTTCCGTGAGTGATGAACGTTGCCGTAGGAACGCCCTAGCAGGGCCAATCTGTGTTGAAGATGCAAAGCAGTTTTCTTGTTTCCGTGAGGAGCTAGATTGTGGTGAAGCTATTTTCGGTGCTTTATCCACATTGGCGATGGGAGATACCCAAGCTGTATCTTTAGCACAAACCTGTCATTTAGGGATGGCGTTGCAGACAGGGATAGCTACCAGTAAAAATTTGTTGACTCTTTCGGGGCCTCCCCCGAGGACTAGTGACATGATTGGTATCATCATTGACGACTTTGTAGCGTTGAGCATTTGCAAGGATGATCATTGTACTTTGGGGGCCGCAACTGTTAGTAGTGAAACCTCTCCATCTGTAGGAGCCCAACTTTCCACTGATATGCAGGATTTTTATAAAACTGTTGGACTTATCCCCCACGAAGGAAAGGCATTCAGAGACGAAATTTCTTCTTCGTTCTGGGGGGCCGATGTGGACGGTGCTTTAGGCACTGTAAGAGGATCTCTTAAACGTTGCATCCCTTTGTGTTCCATCATTTTGCAGATAGTAAAGCTGCGTGTTTGCACTGTTGAACTTTTGGAAATCATTTCAGGGTCACTTATTTCACTATTGCTGTTTCGCAGACGCATGCTTGTCCTTTTAGAAGGCCTGTTTCATGTCACTCGCGATCGGGCACAGAACGACATAATCAGACTGAGCAACAACTTGATCAACGAGCTTTTGGTGATAGTGACATTGCTTCCGTTAGCTTGTACTAATCTGAGGGCAGTTTTCAATCCTATCGTTGTTGCAACTGATGCGTCAGACTGGGGCGAGGGTGCAGTCTTTGCCAAGGTAAAACCAAGTATAGCAAAGGAACTTCACCGACACGGTCTTCGAAAATCTGTGTGGAGCAAGTTGCTGGCACCATCTCAGGCTTGGCAGCGATCAAAAGGGTTGCTGGAATCGGATCAAGAATTACCTGATGAATCCTACCAATCGAACCCTCTTTGGACCCTCCTTGCACGAGCTTTGGAATATCACCTTATGTTTGCTCATGCAGCTAAAGGTAGACGACACATAAACATTGGTGAACTCAGGAGTTTTCTCAAAGCTGAAAAACAAGTGGGAGAGGAACAAGCTAGTACACGTACATTGTACGGAATCGACAGTCAAGTCACCCTTGGCGCAGTTGTGAAGGGTCGCAGTGCATCTATGAGTCTCAATCGGGAACTCCGGCGATTTCTTCCTGGGGTCCTTTTTCATGATATCTACAGTGAATACATGTACTATCGTAGCAAAGACAATCCTGCTGACGACCCCACACGCGGTGAACATCTCCGAGCACCTTGTGTAAGTTTGCCTAGTTGGTGGGAGAAACTTGAGTTGGGTGATTTTTCTGACTTCGAACATTGGTTGCATCAATACAATATCAGCAGTTATGACCTTACTGGGCTCCCCCCTACAGATGAGTTGATGCGAGGGATTCCTGAAGCTCCAGAACGTGGGGTTTCCTCATCCTCTGGTCCACCACCGCAGGCTCAGCGAGAGACCTGCACTTGTGAAAGC
>DF240106.1:0-17381 GCA_000507305.1 Breviolum minutum Mf 1.05b.01
ACATACATGGTCTTAGAAAAGAAACTTTGGGAATGCGGGAATATCCATGAGGGCCTGGCCCCTGCCCAAAGAAGAAACCGTTGCACGGGAGGTCAAATGAACATGACCTGTAGTTTTTTGGGCAACTCTTTTCAATAACACCCACTAAAAAAACATCGTTCAGTCACCACATCCTATGCTGAGTTTCAAGCAGAAGAGATCGGTTGCTCAATGATAAAATACACCCCACGCTGGTGTGCATAGAATAGCCTATAGGTTGGATGGGCTTTGACATGTAGGTTCCCCCAGTGATCCCAAAAAAGAACGTACAGCCTACAGTAATACAGTAAAATCTAATATACATGAGCGCGACCCTGAATGCAACCAGGTAACACATACAGCATCCGAAGAACAAATATATTGGCCAAAATCACACCCTTATATAGTTGGTCTCCACCGGGATTCCACCAAGACCTCTTTGTCGTTCCCTGTGATCTTAGTCCAAAAGGTGCAAATGGAAGAGTCTTACAACCAAATTGTTTTATCTGTTTTTGCTGATGGAAGAAATGTTATAGTTGCCAAGGTTCAGAAACACCCAGCTTGAACAGGGTGGTGCGAAGAAAAGGAGAGATCCTTTTTTCATATTTCTCACCTAAGTTTAAAACCATGTTGCTTTCAAGTGCCGCCCTGTTTAATCCCCCATCACCGCCGTGTGACACTCGAAGATATTCAGTTCCTGGGGTACTCACAGCTGCCATGACCGTCATGAAGCCAACAGTTCGAAGGAGGTTGTGGTTGCCAGAGTAACGTACCTTGCGCCAAGTAGCAACGGTATTTCCAGGACGTATGGGCAATGTTCAGAATTTTGTTTCCATTCAAAGTCATATGGTATGAATCAAGTCTAGAGACATCAAATGCCTTTGTGTGGTAACCACAGCGCTGCAACGCACGGCTTAAGTTGCCTTCCCCTGCACATACCTCAACCTTGGTCCCAGCACGTTTCATTTGTTCAAAAGGGGGTGCTGATAGTTTAAAGAAAACCTGCGCAATATCAACATTAACAAATGTCAAACTCATTGATTTGTTTTGGTCTAAGGAACTGCATCCAATGCATCATTCTCGCTCGGCAAAGGAATTTGGGCTAGCCATGCCAAAATCACCGTCAAATGTAGAGGGTTCATGAAAGACCCCAATTTCCTTCCCAATTTCCAAGTGACACCACTCGAGCCCTTAACACTGCAGACCCGAAAACGCTAAACCCACAGCCCATGTTACCGAAACTGTGCAGGCTGACACCTGGAGTGGATAACCTGAGGGCGACAAGGCTGACAGACGTCGGTTGTTTTCGACACACCATGGTCCCAGTGGTCGGAAGGGAAAGGTGGCCCCAAGAGCCTAACATGGCACCAGCTTTTCAAATGAATCAATTCATTTTTTTTTCAGAAAACACATGTTGACTGTTGAATCTGTTAATTTTAAAATGGCCCCAGGACAAAATACAAATGATGTTACTTCCATGAGGTAGCTAATGCCAAAACACTCAGGACAGCTGTAATTTGCAACTGTAACTAGGATTTGAAACACGCCCAAACCTTGTTCGGGTTCGAGAAAAGGGGCTCAAGCAACAGATCCAAACCATTCCAAGATATTCCAAGCATGTCATATCATTGGCTTTTGGGGGGAACAAACAATTGAAACAACAAGGGCCCACACCATATCCTTTTGTATTTGGGTGGCATGGAACGTCACTTAGCCTTTCTTGGTTTCTTGGGTTTCTGATTNCGGCTGGGGTATTTTTCTATGTTTCTTTACCGTGCTGGGGCCGTGCTGGGGTATCTGATCAAGCCCCCCAATGAATCAATGGCCGAAGAGCTGCGTGTACTTGAGTGTTGGTGCTCCGTAGGAACCCATCGGAAATGCCACACGCCTGACTAGTTTTACACATACATGGTCTTAGAAAAGAAACTTTGGGAATGCGGGAATATCCATGAGGGCCTGGCCCCTGCCCAAAGAAGAAACCGTTGCACAGGAGGTCAAATGAACATGACCTGTAGTTTTTTGGGCAACTCTTTTCAATAACACCCACTAAAAAAACATCGTTCAGTCACCACATCCTATGCTGAGTTTCAAGCAGAAGAGATCGGTTGCTCAATGATAAAATACACCCCACGCTGGTGTGCATAGAATAGCCTATAGGTTGGATGGGCTTTGACATGTAGGTTCCCCCAGTGATCCCAAAAAAGAACGTACAGCCTACAGTAATACAGTAAAATCTAATATACATGAGCGCGACCCTGAATGCAACCAGGTAACACATACAGCATCCGAAGAACAAATATATTGGCCAAAATCACACCCTTATATAGTTGGTCTCCACCGGGATTCCACCAAGACCTCTTTGTCGTTCCCTGTGATCTTAGTCCAAAAGGTGCAAATGGAAGAGTCTTACAACCAAATTGTTTTATCTGTTTTTGCTGATGGAAGAAATGTTATAGTTGCCAAGGTTCAGAAACACCCAGCTTGAACAGGGTGGTGCGAAGAAAAGGAGAGATCCTTTTTTCATATTTCTCACCTAAGTTTAAAACCATGTTGCTTTCAAGTGCCGCCCTGTTTAATCCCCCATCACCGCCGTGTGACACTCGAAGATATTCAGTTCCTGGGGTACTCACAGCTGCCATGACCGTCATGAAGTCAACAGTTCGAAGGAGGTTGTGGTTGCCAGAGTAACGTACCTTGCGCCAAGTAGCAACGGTATTTCCAGGACGTATGGGCAATGTTCAGAATTTTGTTTCCATTCAAAGTCATATGGTATGAATCAAGTCTAGATACATCAAATGCCTTTGTTTGGTAACCACAGCGCTGCAATGCACGGCTTAAGTTGCCTTCCCCTGCACATACCTCAACCTTGGTCCCAGCACGTTTCATTTGTTCAAAAGGGGGTGCTGATAGTTTAAAGAAAACCTGCGCAATATCAACATTAACAAATGTCAAACTCATTGATTTGTTTTGGTCAAAGGAACTGCATCCAATGCATCATTCTCGCTCGGCAAAGGAATTTGGGCTAGCCATGCCAAAATCACCGTCAAATGTAGAGGGTTCATGAAAGACCCCAATTTCCTTCCCAATTTCCAAGTGACACCACTCGAGCCCTTAACACTGCAAACCCGAAAACGCTAAACCCACAACCCATGATACCGAAACTGTGCAGGCTGACACCTGGAGTGGATAACCTGAGGGCGACAAGGCTGACAGACGTCGGTTGTTTTCGACACACCATGGTCCCAGTGGTCGGAAGGGAAAGGTGGCCCCAAGAGCCTAACATGGCACCAGCTTTTCAAATGAATCAATTCATTTTTTTTCAGAAAACACATGTTGACTGTTGAATCTGTTAATTTCAAAATGGCCCCAGGACAAAATACAAATGATGTTACTTCCATGAGGTAGCTAATGCCAAAACACTCAGGACAGCTGTAATTTGCAACTGTAACTAGGATTTGAAACACGCCCAAACCTTGTTCGGGTTCGAGAAAAGGGGCTCAAGCAACAGATCCAAACCATTCCAAGCATGTCATATCATTGGCTATTGGGGGGAACAAACAATTGAAACAACAAGGGCCCACCATATCCTTTTGTATTTGGGTGGCATGGAACGTCACTTAGCCTTTCTTGGTTTCTTGGGTTTCTGATTAGAACTACCGGCTGGCTCACCAAGACCCTCAGCAGCATGACCATCTTGCCCACCCTGTGTACCACTTTGTTCAGCGATCCACCTAAGATTTGTCATGAGATTTTGTTTCACAATCAGCTATCTCCCCACTAGCAGCGACATTACAGCATTAGCGAGACTGATGACAGAGGATTCATGAATCTAACTTGAAAAAAAACAGCGTAAGTCTTCAATGATGCAATTCCCAGTAACTAGAATGACAATGTTTTTAGGCCAAGTGACTTTGCTCGAGCTTTCTTGACTAAGTTCTTCGGATCATCGAAACCTTCCTCTTTAGCTTTCCCCCTCGGGTAGGTGTCCGAAGAGTGCAATGGGTGTGGCAAATGGGCAAATGCAAAATATCAATCGAAAACTTTCAACATGCATGATCATACCATGACCAAACATTGCTCGAAGATTTCTTGCCAAGCAGCATTGTGTATTTCAGTCGGCCCTGTGGGCTAACCCACACATTGTAGAGGTTGCCTGCATTCTTGCCACTTAATCTCTTCCGGATTTGTACGATCCATCCGTCCTGCATTTTGACGCTTTCCAGAGTCTGATAGTTCCTTAGCTATACATGACTCTAGAGTCTCGACATGGAAATCAGAATGTTTTGTCTCATGGGTTGATGAATGTAGAGAAATCCAAAACTTGTTCTTGCAAACATGTTTCGCTCTAGGTTGCTTGTCACGTTTAGCATTGGCCAATTCCAACTGTTTGGCAGGAACTGGTACTTCCCCCCTTGCTTTTTGGAGGGCTAGCTGTTGTACTTGGGATATCAACGGCTTATACTTGGACCCCTTGAAGTCATAGAAGTCCTCAAAGACGACTTGGCCAGCAATTGTAGAACCACTTCCCTGCAGGGTTCAGAAGTCAAACCGATTAATCTAACACTAATCATGCATTTCCAAATCCACGGACCCAACCAATGCATGATCCATATCCAGGCCTGCTTCTCTCCAGGAGTGGTGTCTGCAGAGGCATCGGCTGTCTCGGGTTTCACTGCGGCTGACGGTTCTTGCTTCACACCTCGAAGTGAATACCAGTGGGTGGAATCAAATCATTGCTGAAGTAAAGTTAAGTTTCAGAAATGAAATGTTGGGTGGGGTGAAGTCAAAAAAAAAGAACTTCAATTTTGTCAAAACACCTGAATGTTTGCGACGGAGTCGGTAAGATGGCTTCTCAAGAAAGACCCGAGGCTGTGATTCCACAGTAGACGCTGTATTGCTTTCCTGTGCAAGGGAGAGGTCAAGTGATGTGTACCCAGGTGATGTTTGGCCACAATTTTAGTTATACTGTAACCACATAAGAAAAATGTATAGAGCTAAAGTCAGTTAAAGCATGCTAAATCATAATCAAGTCACTGCCCCGTAGAATTCTGGGAGTGTTGTTTGCTTTTTCATTTGAAGCTTTGCCAATCTTTCCGCAGTCAAAGACAACATCTCAAGACTGGGCGTATCAGACCATTTTGTTTTGCTCCATCTCTTCAAATTTGACATTGGGTATTGTTTCCGAATCCCAATCTCCTCTCCAACCTTTTCCTCCTTTACCTCTATCTTCTCATCAACCTTCTCAGCCTTTCTTTTTCTGCTGACCTGTTCCTCTTCTTTCACATGCTTCTTCTCCTGCTTTACATTCCGACTGCCAGCCTGCTCCTTCACACGGTCTTCTCTCTTGCCACGTTCTTCCCCTTTCAGGCTCTCTTTCGGTGCATCTTTCTCCTCCTCTGTCTCACCTTCATCCTCAGTGATGGAGACGTCGTCTGTGTCCTCCGAGGAAGAAGATTCTTCCGAAGACGTTTCATTTGCCTGGAAAGTTGAATCATCATCATCATCTTCTTCCTCACTGCTATCACCTTGTGCATCCTTTGGTTCTTTTGCTCCTCTGGCATCCTCTTCTCTTGCGTTCTCATGCTTGGCCTCGGTGCCCTCTTCAGGTCGGAGTCCTGGTGGTTGTTTGACTGGTTGGGTTCTCTCATTGGTCTTTCCCTCATCTCCTGGATCTTGCTCATCGTCACTGCTTGATTGTCCTACGTCTTCGCTTTCTCCTCCTTCTTCCACGTCGGACATATGTCCATCCATACGCTCCTCCTCAGTCTCCACATCTTCCATTGGTGACGCACCCTCATCACATGCGCCCTTCTCATCGTTTGGTTGTTGACATCTTTGAATTTCTATCTCCTGTCGTGTCTTCTCATCATCATCACTTGAAGTTTCATCCTCACTTGACTCCTCAATCTCCTCATCGTTCATTGGTGTCTCTTCAAGTGCTGGCTCAACTTCTGCATCCTTCTCACCTCCTTTCTCACTCTCACCCTCCTCCTTTGATCCATTTTCACTTGGAGTCTTCGGCGCGTTTTCGATTTGGGTGCAAATGTTGTCAAAGTAGCTTTTGAATTTACACCATTTTTCCCATTCCTTTTGCACCTCCTCTTCGTCCCAGTTGGGATCATCATTCGAGTTCCATTCCTCATCATCATTTGTCTCACCTGTCTCATTTCCATCCTCAGGTGTTTGTTCATCCTCATTTGGCGTCTTTTCATCTTCATCTGTATCTGTGTCCGTCTCTGTGTCCGTCTCCGTTTCCTCATCAGATTCTTCAGTCTTTTTCTCAACCTCATCCTTCTCTGGTTTCTCATGTGTTTCTTTTGAATCTTCCCTCTCCTCACCTTCCTCGCCTTTTCTCTTCACGTCCTCCATTGGTGCAGCAGGATGGTGTTCCTCTTCGTCTTCTCCATCTGTTTCCTCTTCACTGCTATCGCTTTGACACTCTTCCTGAATGTCCTCCTCAGCTTTCACAGTCTCCTCAACAGGTTCTTCCTTCTGATCCTCTTTCACAGACTCCTGACAGTGAGAGGGGTCAGCTTTAGACTTTAGACCTCCAATCAGTGTTCCAACAGTCTTCCAGTTTGTTTGATTAATTTTTAACATATTGATGTTTCCGAAAGGCGTACAGTGGATCATCAGTAAAACAAGAAAGTTGGGAAACAGGGATCATGTGTCCAAAGCTATGGGAAACCATTTAATGGGAAAACCTCCAATGTCGGACATCCAAGTGTCAATCCACACAGAACTCCGAACCGTCCCAAAATACATGACAAGGGACATGTGTTTCTTCTTTTGCCGTGACCATGACATCACCGACTCCAGGATTCCTTGGGTGGATTGCCCAAGGGAAAAGACATAATTTTTTTTAGGTGTGGATAGCATGGAAAGAAACTCATAAGGCACATAAATAAGGGTTCCAAGATGTTCCAACTGTTTTCCAAGTCTCTGCTCGTCCACGTTGAAGTCCGGAATATATGGAAGAGTCTCGAGGTTGTCGACGTCAATCAGGGCCCTTAGTTAGTTGCAGGTCCAACAAAAAAGGGATATGACCAAAATACAAACAGAACAGCAAATTCAATTGCAGTCTAATGTCTTTTCTTTGGGTGTCTTGGGTATCGGTGCCGTAAAGGAATTTCCTTTACGCTGACTCTTCGCGTGGTTCAAAAGGACTTGATGGATTCGGCAAGCCTTGGAAAAAGAGGGTAAACTGATTTCCCACCCTATATACCAAACAACATTAGTTTTGTTGATTCCAACAGAAAATCAACTGGAAACATAGAAAGAGACTACATACCAAACAACAAGAAACTTGCTCAACGATCCATGAGTGCAGATCATCATCCGTTCTTCCACAACCTTGTTTTGAGGCGTTTAAGGTGGATATATTAGAGACAACCTTGGAAGTTTTTCCAAACAAGATGTTGAAATCATCCATTGATGTGAACATATACCGTGCGAAATACTGAGTGAGGAACGTAAGTGCTTCTTTTTTGTCACTGCGAAAAGGGCTTCACGGATCTGATTTTCTCGTGGTACCCGTGGTAGACCGCTGTCACAAAAAGCAACACGAACCCAAACATTAGATTTCATCCGAACATCACCTCCCGGAAGAAATTCCTGAAGCTTTTGGATCTTTTTGATAGCATCATCATCCAGCTGCTTCATCAAAGCTTTGGCCAATTTCCTTAGATTTTTTTGGGGGTTGTGGCCAAAGGCAAAAGTCATTTAATATGGGGCATCTAGTATTATTCTCATTCATTGGTTCCATCATTTTCCCACATCCACCATGAAACAACTAAATGAGACCAAGAATCTCAGCTTCGGGTCTCATGGGTTTCCTTTTAAAAGGAGTTGCAGACGACATGGCTCATCCAAGGGTCCACAAGTAAGCGCTGGTCTGAGTTGAGCGCATAAAATGTCTAAACTTTGTGAAATAGTGGAAACTACATAAGCTACTGGAACTGGTCAATATGTTTTTTTATATATCCAAAATGGCTCTATCATGGCCTCATTTTCCATGAACCATTCACACCATCACAGTTGCTCAATCCCCACGCTCGAGCCGCCTGCAGGCAGCCACAACAAAGGTGAAGGGACGCAAGCACCGGGATTGGTCAATTATAGAAATATCTTAAGTCCAGTATCATCCAAGGGTTGGTTCTAGCAGTTCCTATTAAGATAACCCTTAAAAAATAAGGGGTGCTTTCTGGGTGTTTCTTGTAAGGGGCGCTTTTTGACCACCCCTTGGATGATACTGGTATAATTATGCATCTATTATTTGTGTCTAGTAATTCCTTTTTTTTTCAAATTGCATAATTATTATATTTTTGTATATGTATATTCAAATATACAGTACACACGAATATTAAGAATATATCTATATTATTTGCATCCCAACCGTTCTCCAGTTTCGCCGGGCGCTGTGGCCCGGCCCGTGGTGTCTGCCGGTACTGGCTGGAGCACAGAAGATGAGAGGCTGCAACAAGAGGTGCCTCCCTATTCCCTGTCTCAAAACGACACCAGAAATTGCACGATTCAACAAAAAACGGGTTATGATGGCCGTGATTGCCGGCTTGTTCCCGGAAATATGTTTGTTGTTTAAGTAATATTTCTGTTGAAAGGTACTGCTTGTTGCGTGGGTGTTCATATCATTTGGGCTTTTGTGAAGATCCTGTAGAAAGTATGGAGGCCAATTTCACTTGATAGCTTTGCTTCCTTGTCATTGCTTTCATTGATGTCACTGATTGGATAGCCCTGAGAAGACGGTGCTTCCCGCACTTTCTGTTCCAATCCTTATCTCTGAAAACTTGTTGAAGAACAGTTTAAGGCCGCATTAGGGCGCAGCATAATGAGAAGACAATGCTTTCTCTTTCAATGATGGCACAATTGCACCCAAAGTTAGCATAGAGCCCTGCTGGTCATTTCACCAGCATTCGGCCCTGGCATCAGTTTTTCAGTCAAGCCGACCGCAAGGCCATTCGTACCATCCACTTGCTGCGGCACCGCGCTGAAACTGTGCAGGTTGGGTTGAGGGTCCAATGGCGCAAGGAGCACGGTTCCATATCGAAATATAACATTCAAAACATCTCGATACTGGGATATACCATGTGATACTAGTAGTATGTAATGATAATCAATATAATAGCACGTAAACTGATATGAGTCATATGAGTATATCCATAATTAGTATTGATTTTGTTTGCGATATCAGATGCGAACCTCTACTGTACGGATTTGATGACCAGACAAAAAGAAACGAATACAGTAAGTGTGAATTCAGATAGCTTCAGAATGATTCAGGCACAAACATTCCTTTTCGCTTCCTCGATTTGGAACACGTTTCTTTAGTTGTGACTGGTAGCATCACCGGCCTCCATCAGGACTCCAACATCACCGGCCGGGTGAAGGACCCACTCGTTTGGCACACTGCGGATGGATGTAGATTGCGGAAGGAAAACGATGAACATGGTGGCATGGTGTTCCACAAATCCATTCTGCATGATAATGAATAACTATACCCCGTGTACTGTAGTGATCTAATTGTAGAAAGGAAATGTATATTATATGTATGTAGGCCAGTACTTTCTTGTCTCACCATGCATCCTCACAATGCTTCATAACCTAATATAATTTCGTTATCCCGCAATCCAGCTGTTTCTCATGGACCGCCTTGCTACACACTACATGCTTGAGGAGGGTGAATGGAGCTGGAAGGAAGCAGCCAAGCAACAGGCTGATTCATTGAGCACTGTAAGCACTGATGCTTTTGAAATGCAGGCTCCGAAACAAGCCATTCATGGTCTCAAGTGGAACAACTACATAACTAAACTATATGGTCATGTCTCCATATTGTCTTCATGAAGTTCTGCAGCCGTGATGTGATATTTCTTCCCAGCTGAGATCCTGCACTGTCTTCCCGAAGGTTATGTGTCTGGAATACGAACTCGATGGTAAAGAGGCGGCGCTGCAGGCGAAGCTGAATGACTTCAATATCCTTCATGTTTTTTTCTCTGAAACATCCAGCTGTTTGAAATGTTCCAGGCTAAACAAATCACATTGACAGCAAGTTAACTTCTTCACGGGCATCATCCTGAAGTGTTTTTCATAGTTTTTCCATGTTTGTTTTAGGATATAGGATGTGTTTCTGTAATTCAAAAGACTGTAGAGTGCCTTTCACTTCATTGCTGCATCTTTCTCCCGAAACCGCAGTTGGCCGAAAAACATTTGGAGCAACGTGAAGCAGAGCTCTTGGAGGACTGGGGGGCTGCTGGATTGTGTAGTGCGTTGTGATCAGATTAACCAAGCAATAACTGATTGACGCTTCATCTCTAGGGTCTAAACGACTGCTGCCATCATGAAAGGACTTCAGTACAAGTTACTAAAGCTTTGTGGAATCTCACTTTTCTGGCTACCAATTGGACTGTGGATGGCTTTGCTCTTCAGGTTCAGCAGCAGTTGGAGCTGCTCCGCGCGGGCGTTTCGGAGACCCAGCCATGATGGTTGCAGCCATGTACAGCATCGGACTTTTCGTTGAGGTTTTTTGACCAAGGTTACCTCGTTGGGTAACTGAGTACCATGAGAGGTGCTAAGGTGTTGTAAGGTACTGTAGAGGGAAGTATAGCGACCCACGGATCGTCGCCCATGCGGAAGGAATGTGCATGATCCTGAACAGAGAACAACAACATCGCTGGCAATACATCTCGTATCACCTCATTGTTTTTTGTGGTATCACCTCATTGTGTTGTGGGATCACCTCATTGTCTTGTGTTGGGTTGATATAAATGTGTACATGCCTTTACTATCTGTTACTATATATATCCACATAATATCACATTTATATTCATATGTAACTACAGTTATATGTTTATATATACATACAATATACATGTACCGTACCATTCTTAGTCCATTCACCTTTCTTCTCAGCTCTTTTTCAACTCTTGGGCACCCTAAGGATGCTGCCGCTGAGGATGCTGCCAGGATACGGAGTTTGAGGCCGCGAAGCGGCACGAGTCACTGGCACTGTCATTAAATAGACCCTGGGTACGTCAGAGTCGTTTGCAAAACTGGGCATTTCACATTTTGATCTTTTAACATGTCACGCGCATGTGGATCATGAGAAGACATTCTCTTTGCAGATGTATTTCGAACCATACCTTTTACATGTTCTTGGCCTTCATTTTGCAGGAATGAACTGGAGGAGAAGGAACGCCAGCTCGAATTGAAGGACCCATGTTTTTTGTAGATATTTGGTCAGCTGACTCCAGCTGGCACAGCATGGTTCTATTGTGCTTTGTTGGGTCTGGCAACTTCTTGTCAGGACACACATATTCAGCAGCTACTCGCTATCCTGAATCAGCCTAGACCTTAAGAATTGCTTCCTGAAAATCATTTCATCTCAGGAAACTTAAGATGGGATCTACAAAGATGAGTCACACATTTTCAGAGGTTCCGTTCATTTACAAAGACTTGTTGCATGACCGTCATTGTCAACCACTTCCCATCCCTTTCCAATGTGATGCAGGCATGGAACTAGTTTGGTTGGGGGCGAGCCAGGCAAGCCCTGCTTTACTGCAGCTTGGGAATTGGGTCAAAGATGGATTCAAGGGTAGAACCAAAAGCCAGAGCGTATCTGGAGGTGAAGGTTGAAAAAACAATTTGCTCTCAATCTTTTCAAGATGGGCAGATTTTCATGTTGTTTGTATTTGAGGATAGCAAGTCTTTTATTGGGGCTGCAAGTTTGACTGATTAATTGATTTGTTTAACCACTCACTTTCATAGCTGTTCATTGCAACCTGTGAGTGGATGTGAAGGTGGAGGATTCCCCCGTCAGTCATGGATGATGGCATTCCAAAAGAGCAACAGGGTTTCACCATGAATGCTATCATGAAATTCTCAAAGATGATGCAATATGCAACTGTTTCCCAGTTTCTAATTTCAATCTATTTCAAATCTTGGCAACCAATGATCCATGCGCATGTTAATCATGTTTATGCCAGAACGTACCAATGGCTGCGGCTTTGGAGTGGGGTATCCGTCATGACCTCAAAGGAATAGCAGCTCGAAAAAAAATCCCATTGGATGGATTGCAAGACATGACATCCCCAAATCGTCAAAAACACATGCAGGGATTACCCTCCCTCAAACTGACATAGCACCTGAAAACGGATGGTAGGAATACTAGTTTCCTTTTGGGATGGCCCATTTTCAGGTGCGAACTGTTAGTTTCAGGGAGGGTAAGGCCAGCTCGAATTGAGCATTTTTTGTTGTCTCGTGGAACAGAACGACGTTGGAATTCACTCAGTCCTTGGCTGCAAGTCCAAGGACCACACATTTCAGGTGAGCAATGAGTCTTTTCTTTCTCGCTCTGCAATGATGGCATGTTTGCTGAAGGCAAGCTGGTGCTGAAATCAACATGCTGTCTTTTCTCAAAGAGTACTAGGCTGATCTCAGTTCATGGTACAGTATGAGATGCTTGAACACTTGCCATGTAGCAATCATGGCAGCACCAACTCTATTCTATTGCAGACCTGCAGAATTCATTCGAAGCATAAGAGCGGACGCGGACTCTGACGAAAAAGACGTGATACTGAGATGAGACTAAGACCTCTTTTTGATCAAACTGCCATAGCATTGTGTTCTTGCCGTTGTTGCTTACATGATCATGCGATCATGGTGGTACTTATGCACCCGATGATTCCTTTGACATGATCGAGGTCCAGGTATACATTGACAAGATATGCAGTGAAGATTATCTGCAGTAATTTCAACTTTGGCAAAGGAGTTGCGGAAGATGAGCAAAAGACATGTCAGCGTGCACTATGAGCAATATATATATATATATATCGAGGTGTTTGTTGGGATTGGAAAGCATCTTCGGGAAAGAGTCGCGAAAGGGGAGTTCCTGGGAAACTTTATTCTGCACAGCCCTTTGTAATATCCGAATCATGTAGTGTTGAAACGTTTGAAACCATGTCGTCACGTTGTACGAAAGACTTTCGTAACGCTACCGTGCTACATCTACAAGTAGGTGCCTGAATGTAGCACTCTAATGAAACACCGCTGCACTGAGTGGACAGTGATCTTCAGCTGCCGCAGCTTTGGCTTCTTAAATGAAGTCTTCGGGGACAACAGTTGGATGCAAATATTCATGACATGTATGACATGACATGACAGGTGACATCTGGATTTGATGCAGTGCTTGATCTGAAGCAGTGGACTCCAGCGTGTGATACTGTGGCGCTTGGTAGCTAACCGTGACATTCGGGCACCCTCGAGCCCAATCACCAGCTGTTGGCCATGTCGCATGCCACGTCACGTTCCGGTCAGGGACTTGATACTTAGCCGTGACCGGTTTGGAAGAACCTCAACTGCCGAGGTGTTTGAAGATGCCGCAAACCATCACAACACACACACACACAGAAAAAAAACAATATATATCAAAACATCACGAAGGGTCTTTTTGGCCTTTTTTGTTGGATCTTGGAATATCAATGAATATCAAACATACTACAACTTGGCCTCAAAGGCGATGACAGTACTGTACTGTATGTATTTTTATGTATTTTTGCTGGCCAAAATGACTCCAGAACTTCCCTCTCCGAGGTTCAGAGGTGTCTGGCAGGCCATGATTTGTGGGTGAAACCAGGGGGGTTTGTTTCGTCGGTTGTTGATATGTCGTGACTTGGATTTTTTCCTGTTTTTGACTGGAATTGTCACCAACAAACCACCATCTATCTCAAGAAATGAGGCAGTTCATATTTCAATGGCGAATTTTTCATCTTGAAAGTGATGCTCACATCTAGCCATGCAAATACATACATTATCAGGTCTGGAGAAATCCGTGGAGAAAACCCCTCAGCGAACAGATGGTTTTTTTCCCCTCAGAGGTCATCCTTGAAGGGCTGGGGAAGTGGACCAACTCCCAACTCTGCAAATACACCAGTGTTCGGGGATGCTCAGTTTGATGTTTTTTTTTCCCTTCAGGATGATTGATGATTTTCATGCGGCTGTTGATTTGATGTTTCCTTTTTGGAAATAATACTCCAAGATGTCCAAGATGTCCTAAGTGTGTTCTGTTTTTCATTTCTGAACGATGTTGGGACTCGCTTTTTTTAATCTTCCAGCAATCTAGGAACTCCCTCTTTTCCAAGAGAAAATACATAATACATCTACAATCTAATATACACATAATTTTTCTATAACATGTTTCCGTTGTTTTACTCTTCATGGATAAAGATCCCACACCAGTTCATATGGTGAATCTCCATGAATCTCCCCCAATCTGCTTGACAAACTACCGAGGTCCCGTGATGATGACGGCACAAGAGCATCCAACTCTCCATATACGATTCCAATGTATGGCACCCAAAGGGCACCGGCACAGCTCGAAAAAAAGGGCGAATGGAAACGGCCACAAGAAAAATGTAGATGTTGAGGCATGCCGAAACCCTGTAGTAGTGGGTAAATAATCTATTGATTTTTATGAAGGGAACCCTGTTAACCATCATTGTCCTCTGTTACAGTGGAAAACGATGTTTATTCTTTGAGATGCCCCATATTGATAAAAGACCATTGTCGGCATGTAGACATCTTGCTCTACAAGGTTTATGGCGATATTTTAATCCAGAAGATGGAAAAAGACGTAACACATCGTCCCCACAAATTCATAAATTATTTACCTGATACTTTGCACTCTGACCTGGAGTGATTCGTTCGTTGCATCCGGTAGTTGTCTTTTTAGTTTGTTTTACCATCGGTTGTCACAAGGCGGCTGTACATAATTTCATCCATCAATGGATTTAGTATCCCTGCACTATGGTGCTACTGACACGTACAGACTGGTCAGTTGTACAGCCGAGTTGACTGGCGCTAAGATTGAAAGTTGAAAATTCCACTGTTACAGTGTTTTGGCAGGGCACAATGTACATGGTTGAACGGTTCTACTTATGGGAAACATTTCCAGCGTCTGTTGCTACGGGATTCTTTTGGGGATAATGGCTTGAAGGTACTCTTAGCTTACCTACAGACATCACATTGTTCCAGTTGATTTGGTTGGGGGTTGACTTGATGAGTGCAAAATAATTACTGCAAATAACTGTCGCCAAGCGCAGTCCACATGCTATGCTTGGAAACTTGTCTCTGGAACCAAGTTCCTTGATTCTGTTCAAATTGTAATTGGTGCTCCCAAAAGAACAAGTTTACAAGATGCTTGCTATTCATGATTTGCAAGGTGTTACTATGAATTCCTGTAGTTTCTGACATAACTTCAATTTTTAGCCTCGACCATAGCCCTGCAGCTGTGTTTGTTCTGTCAACCTAAGGTCCGCCATTGATCCAAAAGCGGTGCTTCTTGGCCCAAAGATGAGCACGGCTTGGGAAGGGACGTTATGGGACCCCAAAGGCTGTGTTAATCTGATGCCAGGAGATGCCAGGAGTGCCAGTCAAATTATGGACTGTGGAGCTACTTCTCACTTGCCATCCTTTCTGCTGTGTTTTTCCCTGCAGCATACTGTCAGGGAAAATATAATAAAACATATATACCTATTATATACGTATATGTATGTATATCGGCAACAAATTCGCTTATCTTCATGAAGGTGTTTCAAGTGCACCATGGATTGATGAATTTTGATCCATCTCTGTTGCAATCATCGTCATCACCGTGGGCATCATCATCACCATCACCATCGTGATCATCCATCGTCATCATCATCGTCATCTTCTCCGTCATCGTTTTTGTCATCATTATGAGCAGCAGCATTATCATCATGATCACTCATCATGCATCATGCATCTGTCTTGCCGACTTCCTTTTTTTCAAATCATGAAGTCATGCATTTCAAGTGTCCTTGTCATCACCTTTGTCACCAATGAAGATTCAATAAAGCCAGCTGTAATATGCTGCAATAAAAAGTCAACATACCAAAAGTTCTGGTCACATTGGTCCCAGCACAATAATACATGGATACACAATATCTCATATGTCATACGTGATATCGTCAGGCCAGTGCACATGCATGATGATACTCGCTGCATCTCAGGCGTCCAAACAGCAGTCCTTGTTTGGCCCCACGGGGAGAGGCAGAGATACGAACAGGATTTGGCAGCTGGAAGATTCTCTCTCTTGCGGTTGAGAACTGTCATTTATGTGACTAATTTCCTTTAGACGGGAACACTTTCAAGTTCTCTGCTGATCTTCTTGTTCTTCCTAAATTGAGCAGACTTTCTGAAAAGCTCGCGCGTGGATTTTCCGCGTTCTACACTCGACTGCTGTTTCCATCTACTGCGCCTTTCCAGTTTTGCTCCTGCAGCTTGTCATGGCTTGTGACAGGGTGCAGATGGCAGCAAGCCAATGGAGCAGCAACTCAAACAGGACCTGCTTCAATTAGAGCGATCTGTCAGTTCTGATCATTATGGGAGAGTTGAAAATATCAGAAGGGACTTCAAACAATTCAGCCATCACAAACCAATCACAACCATCAATAGTCAAGACTATTTCAGACAGGAGGATGTTTTATGGGATTTGCATCCATATCCTGCCGGTACCAAGTCAGGAGCGAATTTGGTGGTCGGAGCAGACTCTCTTCGAAGTGCAGAAGATGGAGCTGGCCCTGAAACAGGAGCAAAAAACCAGCAGGTTTGATCATGTTTGATTTATACGGCTGTGAATTTCTTCTTGATGTTTTGGAAGGTTTAAACGTTGACCGAGTTGACTTCGGGTTCGGAGCTGTTTTCGCATTTACTTTGAGGAGTTGCACAAAACCACTGCGGGACTTCGAGAACAATTCCGACGTCAACTGGAGGGGCAGGGGCACGGAGAAGTGAGACTGACACGCTGTAGCCACAAATATTAGATTACATGTTTCAACTTGGGTGTGATGCAGTTGCTTATCATGTAATTCATGTTACTAAGTTCATGTTCTACTTGGACTTAGCATTGAGTCTCTAATTTGTTTGTCAGCAAGAACCACCAACTCTACTTCTTGTATAGTTCGCTTTTTGGGCTACTGTATGTGATTCGCCATCATGATTGATTGGGACCGTCGACATCATCAGTACAATCATCGTCAGCAGCCGCATTAGCATCAAGGTCACTCATGATGCATAAGGCATCATAAACATCCTCCTCCTCCTCCTCCTCCTCCTCCTCGTCATCGTCGTCGTCGTCATCGTCGTCGTCATCATCGCCATCATCGCCATCATCGTCATCATCATCATCATCATCATCATCATCATCATCATCATCATCATCATCCTCATCCTCATCATCGTCATTATCGTCATTATCGTCATCATCATCATCATCATCATCATCATCATCATCATCATCATCATCATCATCATCATCATCATCATCATCATCA